>JAADVD010000213.1:0-50043 GCA_023334535.1 Pythium vanterpoolii | reverse complement strand
TCGGCCACCAGCCAGCCACCGAGATTAACACCGCGGACGGCGACCTTGCCCTGACGGATCAGGTGCTGTACATGGTTTTCGCGCTCAACGTGATGCGACGTCGTCAACGTCTTCTTGGTAGACTTGACCACCGTAGTCGCATCACCACCGACGGTTTCATTAGCTTCCTCCACGATTTCAACTTGCGGAACGGTAATTGGAATGGCGCTGCTTTTGGTGCTGGCGTTGTTGATGGTGGTGCTGGTGGTGGTCGTGCTGCTTGCGGCGGCACCGTCGGTGATGGCGATGGTCGCCTTCGCCCCGTGCACTTCCTTCGTTTCCTCCGTCGTTGTGACGGTCTCACCCTTCTCGTTGGTGAAGGTTGTCGTGACTACAGTCGTGACCGTGGTAGTGCCGTGCTCGTCCGTCTCGGTTTTGGTCTGGGTCGCGACTTTCTTACCGCCCACGACCTTTGCGCTCGTCGTCGTTGCCGTCTCCGTCGCCCCCGCCACAGCCAACTCGTCCGAGTGCTGCTCGTCCACAAGCTCAAACGTCACCTTGTTGAGGTCGTCGTCCAGCTCCTCCACATGCGCCGTCGTGGTCGTCGTCGTCGTCTCCGTCGTCTCGGTCATGGTCTCGGTCGTTGTCTCCGCGACCGGCGAAGTTGCCACTCGCTCTTGTTCTTCCGCGCTGTTCGACGTGCCCATGCTTGTCGATTTCGTTCGCTTTTTCTTTACGCTTCACAGTACTCCACAGTCGCGCACACACTTAATGTCTCTCCACAAAATCTCCTTCTCTTGTCGTCTCCTGTCGCGGTTGCCTCGTGTCCAGCGGCAACAGCGATCGAACGCTTTTGGCTTGGTTGCTCTTTCGCAAACGCTTCGCGCTTTGCTCCTTCCAGGCAAATCGAAGTGTCTGCGCGGATCCTGTGTGGGGAGGAAAGCAAGGAGAGAGGCGAAGGAGAGAGGAGAGGAGCGGAGGGACCACAAATAAAACCAAAAAAACTTCAATCCGTCCGGCGCCAATGCGCTGGGCTGATTGATCTTGGATCATTTTCGCCGCGCTCTCATTGGCTGCGTCAGCACGGTGGACTCACACAGGCACTCGCGTCGCGAGTGCGCCGAACAGTGGGGCGACGGCAGACAAGCCAGTCATGCTTCATTTTTGTGTTATTTTGCCTCCCAAAAGGAAAAAAACGCATCCCATTACGCTTGAGGTTCACGTCACTGTGGGTTTGTATCGACACTTGTTGTGAGGTGGCTTCCATCATGGAGGACAGACAGGGCGGACAATGAATTCGGGCAACTTGCCGACCAATGGAAGGAAAAAGCAGCTGTGCCACTGTCACCGGCCCGGTTGTTTCCTCCACTGTTCCGGCCCGTATCCCACTTTGTCCAGGCTCTCTTATTCGTTGGTTGATCCCCCCGCGCCAGGTTGCGTTTGTTTGCCAACTGGCGGCCAGTTTTTTCCCCGGTTGGCAGCATTGGCTTTCGTGACAGTGTCACATTGCAATTGTAACATTGCAATAGCACTAAATCAGTGTTTTATATACTGATATTAATAGACTTTGTTGGTCGTTCAGTACGTGCCAGTCTGGGATGAGAGTATACAAAAAGTACAAGAAATACTCGATAAATACAGCAACTGCCTCGTCACAGGCTGGTAGACAATAAATAGTGCCTGAACTCTAAACCTTTTTACCCCCAGGCATGGAAAACGGGATTGAACCCTAATCCTCGGCCCTCAACCTGCGGAGCCAAGCGGAAGGAAGGGCCAAATCGAGATGGAGTTCGGTTTGGTAGCCTAAAAGTGTTGTTTAGATGGTCACTATACTGAGGGGAGGGTTGAACTTGCTAATGTATTTTTTGACATTTTCCCCGTATTTTTGTCTTTGTCTCGTCTAGGATTCCAGGCTGTGAATCCAGCCAGTCTGACTGAGGTCACTGAACCACTTCGCGGAAAATCTGGGTGTTCATGGAAAAAATGGATGACCAGAGCATCCGATCGGGAAAGTAACGGATTGCTGTGCGAGTGCTTGTCGAAATTGCGAACCAAGAAGCCACACCTGGCCCAGCCTGGGCCTCGGGGAATGTATGGTGGGAACGGACGGTGAGAAAGGAGATCTGGCCGTGCGGAATATTTAGATGGCTTCTGGAACGACAATGTGGGTACAATATGCACATGCTCCTCATGCCGCATTTCTCTGCGTTGAGTTGCAGAGCCGTCATAGATCCAGTTCATGTGCTCAATGCCCATCAACAACACAAGAAACACATATCGAGCTAGATCAAGGTTCCTCAAAAAATTTAAAATCGATTGGATCCAGACTCAGCTAAAAAGTGTAAATATGTAATCTACCTCCTATCGTTGATGCTCTAGTTCTGTCATGTCTGGAGCCCTGGCCAACAGTACCAAGGATGAATATTGATAACCTAATATTATTAATATTAAGATAAACTCATACATATCCCAACGTTGTCAGTTGCAATGACTGGACCAGCCCGTCGCGACTCGTCGCACGCTCATTGCTGACTGACACCAAGCTACTGTACTGAGTGAGGTGGTGAAAAAAGAAACCAGCACTCATTGGAGACGACGCAGATGCACCGCAACACCATTCTCATGCGCAGCCGCGAACTTCGCGGCTGCCGCGTTCAACGGAATCACTGGCAAATTCTGCGTTCTGTAACGATCGAAATGATCCCTTTGCTCAGATTGAATAAGAATGCAACAACTACAGTGATTGTTCCGTATTACAGTACAGTAATGTACACGTCTCCGCTTATTGCACGGCGACGGCACCTGCAACTTGGAGGATGCAAGCTGCAAGTCAGTTCCCTCCGTACAGGACAGTACCGATGATGCACCCATCAATCAAGTCTCGGGTAGTCTGTGGTTGCATCATGCAATTGGCTTGGCCGAGGTCGCTGACGGTCATGGAGTACTTGCCGACCGCTTGGAACAGTGGTCTAGAGTTCTCAGTCACTATCACACTGTACCCAGCACACTGTATGCCACTCATGCAGTGCAATGCGCGTCGTCGTGATCAGAATTAACCCTGAATGGTTCAGCATGGGTCTGCGTTTCAGTTGTCAGCCAGTCCAGCAAGATTCAAATGAGTCTGCTGTCCTGATCCAAAAGATCCGTTCCATTCACGATGCGCATAGAAGGCACACACATTCGCTCGTATTTAGTCGGACCAATACAGTAGCGCTGGACGTGTTTCAGTGCTTCCTCTGTCAGTGGACACACCAGGCTTCAACATTGCCGCAAAGAAACACGCCGTAGGTGTGTGATGGCACCGACACCCACGGACCAAGGCTCGTGCGTCGCGTGGAGAGAGCATGACTATACTGCCGGTGCGTCACAGTGTCTTGCGACTCGCATCCGCGTGGCCATTTCCCAAAAGCACTGTTACGATCGGTCCAGGTGAGAAGAAGCATCGAGTCAGGTGAGTTGAGTACTGGGTGGTGCATTTTACAATTCGCGCCAACGACAGTAATACTGTAATGGCGCGGGGTGGCTCGCCGTCACATCTGTCTCCTATGCATCGTAGCCTTGTCCCCGTTGCGGTCGCCGTACTGAGTGTCGGCTGTATGACGTATTTGTATCTCTGGAGTTTGCGTACGACAATGGCAGGCGGAGAAGTGACTCAGAAAAGCGATGGCGGCGTTAGTAGTACTCCTCTGCAAGTGGATATTGCGATTGTTGGCGCGGGTCTTGCAGGTGCATTTATATTTACAGAAGCGAACAGAGTGGCATGCATGACTCTTGTTTCCCTTGACGAATCGTAGGTCTCAGTGCCAGCATCGAGGCGGCATCACTAAATCCGACGGCAAAAGTTCTTGTCATAGAACGCGAGACAAAAGTTGGGGGCAACTCGGCAAAGGCCTCATCGGGCATCAATGCGGCAATCTCCAGCGATGATACACCGGTATTTGCGCAAGACACGCTTAAATCGGGTGGTGGCCTCGCCAACAAACACCTTGTGGATGTGCTTGTCAAGCAGGTGCGTTGCAATCTCTTTCCACTTCCCTCTGGACTGTTGGTGATGACGGTTCTACGAATTGTTGTCGCAGAGTCCGGATGCTATTGCATTCCTCACACAACACGGCGTAGAC
This sequence comes from Pythium vanterpoolii, assembly GCA_023334535.1. Classification (NCBI taxonomy): domain Eukaryota; phylum Oomycota; class Peronosporomycetes; order Pythiales; family Pythiaceae; genus Pythium; species Pythium vanterpoolii. The sequence continues at coordinate 45,943 of JAADVD010000213.1, read as the reverse complement.
CTTTCTGTCTTGAGCCAGCTTGGTGGTCACTCGACCAAGCGTACGCATCGCAACAAGAGTGGACCGAATGTTGGATTCGCGATCATCAATGCGCTGCAGAAGAAGTCTGCGTCCTTGCCCAACATTGAACTGCTCACCGGCGTGACCGCACAAAAGTTCCTGGTCAACAACGACAGCGGCAACCGAGCGGTAGAGGGACTTCGTGTCAAGAAAACGGACGGTGAGACCGTGGACATTCGCAGCTCGGTAGTGATTCTCGCGACCGGAGGATTTTCGGCCAACCAGCAGCTTTTGGAACGCTTCGCTCCTGGAATGGAAAGCTTCCCGACGACAAACGGACCCACTGCCCGCGGTGACGGCGTGTTGATGGCAGAGACACTAGGTGCCGGCCTTGTGCTCATGGACAAGGTGCAGCTTCACCCCACGGCGTTTGTCAACCCGACGGATCGCGACGCCCATCAAAAGTTTCTCGCTCCTGAAGCTATTCGAGGATCGGGTGCAGTGCTGCTCAACACTGATGGCAAGCGGTTCATCAACGAGCTCGCCACACGTGATGTCGTGTCCCAGGCGATTCTGGCACAGCCACACAAGGCGGCGTTCATGTGGCTGTTTGAAGGTGCACAGCCGCTGGAGGCGTCGTTGGGGTTTTACAAGCACATTGGGCTTGTGAAGCAGGTCGATTCAGTTCAAGAGGCAGCCGACTACTGTCATTTCGATGCGGCTAGCGTGCTGGAAGAGCTCAACGAGTACGCTGCAGCTGCAGCGGGGAAAACGACCGATGCGTTTGGCAAGCAGGTCTTTCCGTTCCCGCTCCTCCCCATTGCAACCGTGGAGACGCCGGTCGATATTCACGTGATGGAAATCGCTCCAGCGGTTCACTACTGCATGGGCGGTGCCAAGATCAACGAGCAGACGCAGGTGCTTCGTGACGATGGAACTCCTATTCCCGGTGTGTTTGCGGCGGGCGAAGTTTCAGGTGGTCTGCATGGCGCAAACCGGCTTGGCGGAAACTCGCTCGCCGAGTGTGTGGTGTTCGGACGTGTTGCGGGCCAGCAAGCAGTCAAACAATTGCTTCAGTCACAGGCCTGACTATGAAAATTAGTCTCGATGTTCATTCGTGAATAATTTTCATTTTGAGCGAACGTATGGAGCTCTGAGTGAAGTCGCATTTTCGCCGCGAGTTGTCCAGTTATCTAAAGCATATTCGATCCGTATCTAATGGGCTTCATCCATATACTGATTCGGGCCAATCGTCTCGTACATATTTCAAAACGCGATCAGTTTTATGGCCAATCAAATACACCACAAGGGAGAAAATGCAAAAATTCGAAAATCAGATCGTAAATTTCTCCCAGACGTGAGGAGCTCAAACGACCAGAAGCGCGCGCAACAAAAGGCGAGCAAAAGTGAGCAAGCGCCGAGCACTTTTCCAATTTCGCGCCCGACAACGACGGGCTCGACAAGCACGATATCTTCCTTACGGCCTATCCTCCCGGCCCCTCCCTTGGCGACCATGGCACCGGAGTCCAACCGTCGCACCTTCCGTTTCAAGCCCGCGCACGACGTGCTGCTGCTGCGCGAGATCGCGCGCCAGCGGCCGTGGACAGCAGCCCATGGCGAGACCATGTCGTCGTGGGACTCGATCGGTCAGTCGTTCAACTCGCAGCTGGCGGTCGTGCGTCCAAATGGACCAGAGATTGACCCCAAGGCCTGCCAGCGCCGTTACAAGGCGCTCATCGATTCGTACTTGAGCGGAGACCTCGCATCGCTCCGCTCCACGGGCTCGGCTGAAGAAGTGAACGAGCGTGAGCAGCTCATTGCCGAACTCCACCAGGCGGTACGCGCTGGAAGCAAGATCATGATCTATGCCAGAATTGCTAGTTCAAATCGCTCACTTTCCTTTGCATGTGCAGGCAAAGGACTATCGCTCCGACAGAACGGAACGTCGCCAGTCCAAAGGCGGCATTTCCGACCCAAGCGCACTCGAGAGCCATGGCTCGGCCTTTGGCGACCCAACCGCCAGCAGCTTGTTGCACGGCTACGAAAGCGTCACGCCGTCCGAGCTCGCGTCGAACAAGCGCGGCCTCGACCAGAACGGTGCGGCCGGACCGCTCGGCGCCAAGAAGCCACGCGTTCCAACCCAAGCGGACACTGCCGTGTCGACCGGAGCTGCGTTTGATTTCCTCCAGCGCTACCTCAAGGACGAGACTGCGCGTCGCCACCAGGAGTTGCGTCTCGCCGAGCAAAAAGTGGAGATTGAGAAGCAGCGTTTTGAGCTCGAGAAACGCGAGCGCGAGTGCCACATGACGACCATGACGGCCCAGCTCGACCTGATAAAGCAGCTCGTGCGCCAGCTGCAGCAACCGCAAGTTTGATCGATGCGCGCAAGCGCCACACGGAGTAACCCTACGGTCACAAGCTCGCTGACCCCATTGCTCCACCCGTCCCAGCCGACGCAGCACGTGAGGAGGGTGGGCATCTACCCTGTTGTAGGCTCGCTCTCTATTTTTCCGCCCGTGTGTTGTAGGAAGACAAATCGCTGTACCCCCGGCGCTCAAAATTTCTTTTCATGCATGTCCGAAAATGCACTGACTGATTTGTTTGGCGTTGCGCACGTCTTTCCTATGGATCTGTGTGTAGAATCAAGTGAGCCCGCCGAAAGTAGCTTGCTTTCGCTGACAATTTCCCCACAGATTTTCAGATCCTCCCAGTACCGTTATCTTACTTAGGGCGATGGCTCGAAAGGGCACGGTTCCTCGTAAAACCGACAACTTCCTTCAATGCAGCAACGATTAAGCGGAAACCCCACGACGACGGGGAAAGCCGACAGCGAATTTGCTGTCGTACCCCTCGACGCAACCACGGGAATTGGAGTCGAGAGGTGCCAAGTTAGAAGGGAGAGCATCCAGCATGGGCACCGAATCAGAGTTTAGCAGTGGTGGGTCGGACCATGACGATTCCGACACGATCGTGATTTCCTCCAGGAGCCGCATCCTCATTTCGCCGCGCAAGAAAGGATCGAAGGCCGTGAGCAACCTGCTGGGCACAGCTGCCGACGATGTGATCGAGCAGCTCTTGCGCGGCTCGGACAGCCGCTTGAACGTCATCTCCAAGTCGAATCGCGCCACGGTGCGCGTGAACAACCACGAGTACAACGTCCACGACGATGACCGCCAGTCTGCGAATAGCAAGACGGCTGGCACCATGACAGGAACCGCACGCCAGCCACGACAACGAGGAGCGAACACATCGGCGGAAAACAGCGTGAACCGAACCATCGAATCAAGCGTCTCGCATAGCCGGACGCGACAGACGCATGTTGCTGACGTTATCAGCGACAACGCCGGCGAGTCGAGCGAGTTGAGTAGCGGCGGCGAGCAGAGTGCGCTGTCAAGTGATGAAGGCGAGCGCCACCGTCGCGTGCCACGAGGGCACCAGCAGCAGCAGTCACGACAAGCTTTGCAGCGAACAGCAGCAACGGCAACTCCACCAGACTATCACCATCTTCGCCAGGATGAGAGACATCAACACGCAATGGACTCGGGGCACGGTAGCGACTGTTGCTCTGATGATGTAGAGGATGACGAGAGTGACGCGAGCGGTTCGACCAAAGGCTCGAGCTTGAGCCAGCGTGACCGTGAGGCACGACCGAGTGGCCACAGAAAGTTTGACGACCAGCTCCACGTTCCAGCCGAGTCGATTCGACAGGCGACGAAACCCCAAAGGAAGGAAACGAGAGCCACCCAGGACGAGAAACCCTCCACCAGACGTGCAGCAAAGCCGCAGGCAAAGAGGGATCACGTGTCGCGGCGCGAAGGCATGTCTGACGACCTCGATGACTCCGTGATCTTGCCAACCTCGGCGACCCAGGAAATGGAAGACCTGAAGCAAACACTCAAGAACCTCGCTCACCAAGATCCGCTCCTGTCCGCACCGACCGATACGAAAAAGACCAAGCCCTTTCTGCTCTCGAATCCACCGAAAAAGCCGGCGCAATTTCCTGGAAGCACTCGGGGAGGTGACCAAGTGCGCGAGCAAGAGTACGTGGGCTCTCAAGCTCGTCAGAATGGCTACGAAGAAGTCGCGTGGTCGGCGACGACATCGGCGCTCACGAGGTTTGAAGAAGCGACCACCAAGAAGACTGGCAAATCCAGCTCGACTGAACGAACCAGGGATCGCAAGAGTGAAAATGATGCCATCGATTCCGATCGTTCGGAGACACCAATTGCAAGGCGATTATTCTCGACACCTCCGCCACACGCAGTATCAAAGTTGTCCACGCCACCTACCGTACCAGTGTCGGTTGCGCCAAAGCGGACACCGTCCCCTCAGCTACCACTTTTTGGAGTTTCAAATGGGTATCCGTCTTCGATGCTGGATACGAGCCTCACAGTCGCCGCCACTTCAAGTGCTCAAGGAAGTCGGGCAGTCCTGTCGGCATTGAAAGCGCTACAAGACAAAATACGTCGGCTCGAAGAAGAGCGAGAAAAGCTGATGCAAGAACTATCCGACATTAAAGTGAAGGCCCGCAAGGTGAATTGCAGCAACAATCGTGGCACTGGGACTGTATTAACCGTTGGTATGCTGGTGGTGTAGCGGGAGGCGGAGTTTGCGTCGTCAGAGAAGAAATTGACCTATGAACTTGGCCAGACCAAGGAATCGGCACGGGCTGCCTATGATGCCATTCGAAGTGAAAAGGAAGAGCTCAAGCTCGAGTTGGTCAAGTTTACCGAACGGCGAAAGGCAATGGAGGCCGAGCTGCAGCATGTCCACAAGCTTGCCTCCACGTTATCTGCCAAAGCAGATGACCTGCAAAGCCAGCTTCAGAGTTCGGAATCGCAGCGAAATTCTCAGCGTGTCGGTGCGTCTGCTGCTCCTACGCTTGCTTGCCAATCTCCATTTACGATAGGATTTTTGTTTTGTGGTCTCTTCAGAGCTGGAGGAAACACACGGTGCCCATTCTCAAGAAGTGCGCGATCTGAGGGCGGAGATGCTTGCGCTCCAAAAGGAACATGAGACTGCCCAAGAGCAAATCAAGATGCTCCAAGGGCAACTGCAGCAAGAGGCTCAGAATTACGCCGAGGCCCGCGAGCGGTTACATGAATCCGAGGCAAGTTCACAGTGAACTGTCTTGGCCGTTGTACTATACCCTGACAGGCTCTTGGTGCTTATATCATTAGCAAGCGATTGTAGGCATCACGCAGCTCAACGACAAACTCGTGTCGAAGGTGTGGGAGGCAAACGAGATCGCCACGAAAGCAACGAAGAAATCCAAAAAGCTACAGCAATCGCAACGCGTCTCAACGCTTGCGCGACCCACTGCAGCGAGTCGAGCGGCGTCGATATCCGCTACAACTGGTGCCACAACACCTGGTCGGTCAGGATCGATATCGACAAAGAAAACGCGAACCGGGTCGATCGCAGCCAAAGGCGCGGCCTCGGTGAAGAAAGAGAAGCGGGGGGACCAGTCGATGTGGGGGAATAACAACCTCGAGCTGTTGCGAGCAGCAAACATGGGAAGGTACGATTGTACATAGGTGAGCCGTTGGCTTGCACGATACCCTCACGCGCGTGTATTGACCCATTTTCAGGGATATCCCTTTCGTTCTCGGGACATCTGCGAATCGCTCCCACTCGATTATCAGCAACGTTCAAGAGGCACTCAGGCAGTGCGACACTACGTACGCAACGCCAGTGACGAATCCGCCTCCACCGCCCACCTATCTCAAACCGAGAAAAAACAGCGCCCGAGTGAGAAAAGCTTCCGTCAGTGGTAGTGATCAGGCATATGGCGTGGTAAGAATGGGTACCAGTGCCTCCATCCTCGGAATGCACGGCCCAGAGACAGCGTCGACGCTAGTTGGCGCACGAACCAAGTCGCAGACGTCAAACAGGAGTGGATCCGATGCTGCCCACTCGGCCTCGTCTAAACGACCGAGCGCGATTCGCGTCCCCACTCCGTCGACTTCTTACCCAAATCCCGTGAAGGTTCGAACCTGCTTGTCTCTTTGAGTGTAGTGCTACTGAATCTAACAAACTGCGTATGCGTAGTCTCAGATCATGGACGATTTACAAGTGGCGGTCGAAAGCGCCGAGGCCGAGTTCACCGCACTGAATAGAAAGTATAAGGACGCAGCGGCAAAGGTTGAAAGTGGTCGAGACGGATCAGCGCAATTGGCGAGATCGCTCAGCTCCATGCTCGACGAGCTCGAAGCCAAAGGCAAACAGCTCAACCTCCTTAAGCAAGTCTACGAGCAAGCGTCCCGCAGTACAATCAACCCCACGCGCCACGTCGTCCACTCGCCAGAAGCCGTGCAACGGAAAACCGCATCGTTACGGATCTTGAACGACTATCGACAAATGGAACGAGACGCCAAATCGCCACGGAGTGCCGCAGGCACGCCCGGCTCGCCGGCCCGCACGAATACAACGTCGCGTCGTGGGTCGTTTTTCAGCGATGACTAACGGATGAGTCGAAGAGGATAGAGAGGAACTAATCAGCCCCACGCTATTCTTACAAATGATCTCCTTTTCTTTTAATTACGCTTCCAACGATTCACGACCATGCGAACTATGAGTTCAGTCATCGCCGCCGCGTCGCCGTTTCTTGGTGCCAGTCGAGCCAAGCTGATCGCGATTATACTTTTGTAGAGACCGCATCTGCACCACACAGACATCGCTCTCATTAACACGATTGTATGTGGTCCCAATTTGTCAACTATGGGTATTACCAAAATTGGATCTCTTCGCGCGAGCAGGATGACGTCTTCTGATTTGATCGCTTTGCGATTGGCGTGGTGCGCAAAGTGCTGAAGCTCGGTTGCAATGACTGCGGAAAAAAGACACACTATGCATGGGGGGCAATTCCACACTGGTGATGAACCTACGCACTTTCGGTTTCTTTGTGGAGCAAGTCGGCGAGAAGCGCGAGCGCGGCCTTGGACGGCGCCGGTCGGGTGCGCTGACCCGCGGCGCGTTCCTGTTGCTGTTTCTGAGCTGCAATGACCACCATTAGATTTTGTGTAAAACACAATGAGAAGCGCGAGGGCGTGGTGTTGGCGTACTGAAGTTGTCACATATCGAGCCGACTGCGTACAGCACGCTCTGGCGCAGCTCGCGGTCGTCGCTGGTTGGGCTGGTGGTGTTCATCGCTTCCGTGCCGACACAATTATTGTGTTTCTCGACGTCTAATACGACATGCTGATACTAACCTTTCACAATTTGTTGACACCAAAAGAGGGTTGTGATGAAGACCCTGTGCCCAATTAAGTGAGTGGCCCGTCCTCTTCGTCTCATCATTCTTGCTGACATCGTCGTGACAGATTTCATGATGAGAGAAACCCTAAAAGTCCAGAAAAATACCGCTTCCTGCAAAAGGTGATTTGGCCCTCCCCGTAATCTGGTGACCATCAAAACCGCCCCTTGACTACCAAATCGAGCTCCTGCTCGATTTGGGCATTCCTTCTCGCTTGGTTCCGCTACCGGAGGTCGACGGTTAGGGTTTAAGCCACAATTTCCGTGCGCACAGGGTAAAAAGGTTTAGAGTCAATGCACTAGTTGATGTAAACCACCTGCGACGAGGCAATTCCTGTACTATTAAGTAGGTTTCTGGAGAAATCGGTGATTTCTCTGAATTTTGAGAGCTGTCTTTCATGATGTAAACTTGAGAGAATACGACAATCACACAAGAAACAGTGAGAAACACATACGCAGTCTCCAACACACACATAAAGGGCAGGTGAGCAGAAAGAATGATGGTCCCACATTGTGACCCGCAGCCATTGTTGTCCCCGTTGTTCCCATTCTTATAATGGGGCTAAACTGCGAGAGCTGATCGAATACAAGCAGCTACCAACTCATGTATTTACTGCAAAATCTTTTGTACGAGTACCATCCCTGTCAGGTATCTTGATACACATGCAAGATCAAGTTTGTGATTTTGCGCGTTTGGGGTGCTGGTGCGGGCTCGCGGCAACGTTTGTGGCCACCCGATCAGCGTTGAAATGGATCATATTCAAGTTGGTTAGACCTCTGTTGCCAGAAATGCTGCTGAGATTCTTCTTTGACCTGCTAACGTTCACATTGTATCTCTTCAAGAACAAGTGTAACCGATCAGACATACTTACGCAAAGAGTGACCAAGCGCACGCGTGTTGAAGTTCGTGGTCAGTGTTTCTGATGCTATGACTCGACCATTAAGGAGATGCGGCAAGAGAACAACAACGTTCGACACGGATTCGGGAAGATCTTGTAGACGTCGTCAATTTACAGCGTGCGACTGGCGCCGAGATCTACGGCAAACTCACCGCTTGGTGGAATGAAGGTTTATCGGTGGCGTGGTTGGAGTTCGTTTTTGGCGACCGCACAGCCAGCAGCGAGCCAGTTCTTATCCTACTAGACATGTTCTCCGGTCACTGGACTGATCAGCTCACGGATTCCGCGAGCCGCGTCAACGTCGTCCTCAAGTCTGTCCCGCCCAAGTTGACTTGGCGCTGTCAACCCGCGGATGTGGCCTGGATGAAGCCGTTGAAAGATGGTCTTCGTCGCAAGTGGGTCCAGGATTTTTGTAAGCAGTTCGATCGCCGCTGCGACCAGACGAGGCGTTTTCGTATGTGGCCACCAGATCGTGGTGATATCGCCGAGTGGATCTCCGAAGGGTGGGCCGGTCTAACCGACAAGATTATCATCTCCGGATTTTTTAAGTGCGGCTTTTGTGATGCTCTTCACCAGCAGCCGACTGAAGAAGAGCAGCCAGAAGAGATGTACGACACCGCCACTATAATCGCCGTGCTTGAAGAAGCTGGATACATCGATGAGGCCGTTGGAGAGATCCGGGATAGTATGGATGTGCTTGACGGGGTGACAGAGATCACAGACACAGTCGTTTGAGCTTCATGCTTATTAATTCAATACAAGTAGAGTCTAGTCTAATTTACCTACTGATATAAAACAATATGAGGTTGTTTGAGTATAAAAAACCGCGTCATCAGAAGCATCTGTAACAGAAGCTCGACCCTAGAACAGGGGACTTTGATTTATAGCCGAGGGGGATCTGAACCGGGCGCAGTGGAATACAAGGGTCGATACCAAACCACCATACCAGATCCGACCCCAAAATTTGCTCATTTTATTGTGACATAGAGTGACAAGGGTCCAGTATTAGGGTGAGCACGACAATGGAGATCTCAAAGGGGCGCTCCTCTATTTTGAGCAAAATCTTTCCTCGCAAGCGACGTCCTTGACATCTACAATAGAGTACTCACGTAGAACGCCAATCTCTATCACTTGCAAATCGGGCCAGAGATAAGAACATGCAAGCAGCATCTTGAGTGTCCAGGGTTTGAGAACAATAACCCGATCCTCTAATTACGAAACAGGAAGCAGAAACTTTCAGGAGCTGGTCGGAGATCAAGAAATGCTGATGATTCTCCAGATTATGGCATTCGCCTGTTGCGTAGAGGCGGGCCACCCTTTGCTGGTCATGTCGGTTGCACCGAAGTTCGGTTACCATGCTCTGCTGCTGAACACAAAGTCCATGGAACCAAACTGGACACCTCCAAAGCAAAAGTAGTTACAGCACTTCAGACCCACAGTCAAAGTGCCGTCGTATCAGATGGAAGGCTGAACTAATTCACCCCACTTTCTGGTCGGGGATAAATTGGAAGTTCAAGCTTGTGCTCCATCCAGCAAGGCAGCATTTGGTTTTGTGTGCTTTTGGACACGATCGCCCTCGGACACCCTCAATTTGCAACATTAATTGCGGCAGCTGTTGAGATTACCATTGTTGGGAGGTTTTGATTGGTGAGTTTACATATATTTTAAATTTACCACCCGTAATTGGACAAAATAAGCATGATCATTTGCCATGATTGGCATTGTCCAAGCAACAAGATTGTCCCAACTTGAATGGAGATCGCCGTCGCCACGCCCAGGCTGTCGAGGTCTACGCACATGGGTCCGCACCTGCGCAAGCTATTCATACTGTAGTGTGCTCGCAACTCCAAGGATTTGGACTCCAACCTCTGCCAACTTCCAGCGAGTCTCAGCAGCCCAAAACCCGTCCAGGTCTCCCGCTGTTTTTCTACCCTCAAGTTGCAACTTGAGCAGCGCTTCAGAGTGCACCTCTTGTTCGCCCTGCCGGAAGCTCAAGGAAGCGGACAAGCGGGGGACTTGGCCATTGTTCTCGTGGTGCGCACCAGGCGGCATCGCGGATTCCTACACACTGCACGACTGGACGCTTTCTCGGCTTCAACTGAACACCACGGAAGCGTCTGCACGTGTGTCTCTGGTCGAGTTTCAGTTTTCTGTGGACGAACGCGTCTCCCTCCTTGTCTGTGAACTCGAGTCTTTCCCAACCCCCTTTGACCTGCGATGACCATTTCGGCTTTGGACTCGGGTACGTCAACAGTGCGATACTGCGCGTCACGGCGTATGGTCAGTGTGTTGGGTTTCGGTGCTCTGACGGCGGCAGGGTCTTTTGAGTTGTGGGCGGGTTATCTGTGTGAACGGACGCACCCCACCGATCCCTGCCGCCGTCGTTTAGACTGAACACCCTCCCCTCGCGCTAAGCCGTGTCTACGTATCCCATCAGTGTTGATCTAATCGCTCACGCGTGGATTGTTGATATGGACACTACAGACCTATTATTTCGCGGCACGGAATTCATGACCTCGGCTGCGATCGCGTCGACGCACTACGCAAAAGACATGAATGCCACCGGCCTCGCGCAGCAGTCGGTTGCCAGCGCAGTCGACGCGACCAACGAACTCGAGCTCAACTTTCTCTCCGAGTTTCTGCTCCATGAGGATTTTGCCCACGACCCAGCCACTGCTACTAATGCCACTGCCAATGCCGACGTTAACACCAATATCCCGTACGCGCACGATATGAAGCTCGAGGCCATGGCCGTGGACACGAGTCCCAGCGGCGTGTACAGCCACGGTCGTCACGCCATGGGTGCGCTGCAGCAGCACTTTTCGTACCAGCCATCTCCATCTCTATCACCGCCATCGCACCAGGTGCCGTACCAATACGACCCGCTCGAGGTCTCGGGCGGCACCAGCTCGCCGCACTCGAGCGGCAGTAGTGTCATGGGTGACGCACCCGAGCCGCTCGACCCCAAAGCCAAGCGCCGCCAGCAGGTCGCGATCAGCGCGCGCCGGCACCGATCGCGCAAAAAGCACGAACTCTTGGATCTCCGCAAAGAGGTCAGTTTGATGACCTCGCAGCTCGACTTTTTGCGGTCCAAACACAAAATGATGCGTCCGAACGGCGCGGTCGCCGAGTGGGAAGAGAAAGCCATGGCGCAGCGACGCAAGCGGCGCCAAGCCGAAGGCCGCAGCGAAGAACTGCGTCGTGCGATCTTTACGCAGAGCCAGTTTCTCAGCACGCTGCAATCGGTGTTTTCGAGCTCGCCCATGTTTACCGAAGACCTCAACATGCGCCAGCTGCTCCATACCTATACGCGGTTGGGTCGGAACCCGCGGTCGCGGGAGCGCGACTATATAGCAATCTGTGCGCAGTCCAAACTGCACATGGCGACCGACATTTTGCGGCGTCAGACCGAGTCGATCCACTTTTCCAAACCCTATGTTAAGACCCAGCTCATTGACACGGTCGATGCGTTTGGCGCGACGATCGTCAGTGTCTATGCGTTCGACACACTCGACACGGTGCGTCTCTTTCAAGCGGCGTGCAATGCGATCAAAGCCAGCAGCAATGCGTGGCCCGAGTTTACAGGCCTCGAGGGTCAGCGTAAGATTGTCGACGCATTGCCGCAGTCCAACATTGTCTACGGGAAGCAGACCACGCGCTATCGCTTCGACCCCAATGAGAACGCAGTTGAGACTGAAGGCGACTATGAGGATCCGGCATCAGCCGCCGAACCAACAGACGAGATTGTGGTGGAGGCACGAGTGATTTCGTATTGGCACGTGACGCCGCACGAAGCCGTGCTGGTGTGGGACTATGTCGACGACGACGACCTCCACCCGCCGCGTGCCGACTACGACGTCAAGCGCGACATGGTCGGCGCGCTGCTCGTGCGGAGAGAACTATGCGAAGACGGCAAAGAGCGCGTGGTGTGCCGCAGCATTTGCTCCAAGCTCCACTCGCGACCAGCAGGTAACGACACGAAACCCATGCTGTCCAAGTTTTCCTCGTCGCCGTCGCGAACGCTCACGCGCATGTGCGGCAATGTCGTGTTCCAATCGATCCGTGCTGCTGCCGCACAGCTCTGTACGTAAGGCGGAGGCCGGCCGGTCATTTTCCTACTCACTGTCCACACGACCAACACGAAAAACAACCCTGCTCCACGCCTCAAGAGATCACGCTTTGCTGTGCCCAGCTCTCTTCAGCCGTGGAGATACATAGCGGTATCATCACTCCCCCTTCTCTTTCATATCGTACGTACGGCAGTGGATGTCATCTTTTGCAATCAACATTCAATCCCCGTTTCCATTTCCATTCGCCATACTTGCTTTGATCTTTCCCTTTCTAACGCGACTGGATGTGGATGGAGAAACGCTTCGTCCTCGTACACTAACTACTCCCTACGCGAGACGATGATTCACTCACTCACTCTTGCACATATTCAAATTCGCTCTTGATCGCGCGCTCGGGGTACTTGTCCCGCAGATACAACCGTGCCGACGTCTCCAAGATGTCGGCATTCCGGCAAAACACGGTCAAAAACGCTTCATTCAGGCGGCCGCGTGGTTCGGTAATCGCTGCAATCGGTGGCGTGCTGTGGATCACTGTCCGCTGCAAAGACTGCACATTCCCATTGGGCAATCGCTCGGTCTCCAAAATCATACTAGGGACAGTCAAGACACCAGATTAATATCTATCTTTCCTCCCATCGCCACCCAACAAACACCACATACCATCCGAGCTCATCGTTCCGAATCGCCGTGTCACTCGCTTCAAACGGATACAAATCGTCTTCGATAATGCTCTCCCATGTGAAGATCGCACAGTCGTCAAAGACCTCTTTGTGAACCACAAAGTATGAGTGCATGTACACCACAAAGTTCTCTTCACGGTTCTTCAGTAGCGGCGCAATCGTGCGGCCATACCGCGTGTTCTCGTCAATCTCCATGAGCCGCTCGCAGGTCACATACCGCTTAAAGCGCGCCGGAATCGCCAAATTGAAGTCGTAGACCGAGTTCCACGCGGCGTCGGCAACCTCGAGATGCGTAAATCCGGGCAACACCTTGGCGCGCACGAGCTCGATTTCCATGTCGGGTCCATTCGAGTTGAGTTTAATATCCATCTGTGGGTACTGCACGACTCGGTTGCCAAACTGGTTATGGAGATACTGGCGTGCGTGCTGCGCACTCTTGGTCGAGATCAGTTTCAGGAGCCGCGTTCGCTCGAGTGTATCGGCAGGCAAGTGGTGGTACCCGTGCACCATGGTCGACGACGCTACCATCTAAGAAGCGACAAAGTGAGTATGAATCGATCCATCGAAATACGCAACGAAGCGTACCGTGTGCACCGAATTCTGGAGCATGCGCTGAGCAGCTGTTGCAAACGCTGCTTGGTTCGTGAGCGCTGTTTCCAGCGTCGCATCGGCTGCGTGCTCCTCAATTTTCTTGCGCTTGCGGTGCTCGTTGATTGCGCCTTTTTTCTCCATGTCCATGTCGGCCGATGTTGTGCCATTCGTCGGGGTACTGCCATTGCCCTGAACATGCATCAACGCCATTTGCTCTTGTAGAAATTGAACTTGCTCGCGCAGCCGCGAGAGCTCTTCTTTCTGGCGGTTGCGGTGCTTGCGCGCCGACTTGGCGACCTGTGCGCGTCGCCGCAGCTTCTTTTCTTCTTCGTTAAGGCTCTTGACCGGCGCACGCAAAATGTCTTCCGAGTCGCGGATGCCCGAGTCGCTGTGCGAGCTCGTGGGCGAGTACGCATTTGGCGAGCCCACGTTAGCGCGGCGTGGCGGTAAATAACCGGTTGCATTGAATTGGTGCGGTGGCTGGTACAGTGCGGGGTCGTAAAACGCCGGCTGCTCGAGCCCCGGCATCTTAGTTCGGGTGGCCGTGCCTACCGAGAGGTTCATGGGCGAAGCGCCCGTCGGGAGTTGCGACGGCATCTTGTGCATTTTGGTGGGCGACACACTGTCATGGGGTGGCAGTAAGACCGCTGCCGCGGCCGCGGCTGCATCGGCGGCAGTGTGGGACTGCGACGCGTGGTGCTGTTGCACGACGCCATTTGGACCGATTAAAGAAAAGTCAAAGTCGGTGAGGTTCGCGCCGGGGTACATGCCCATGAGCAGCGCCTGCTCGTCCGGTGAGAGCGGCACGTCGCTGCCGTCGTCGTTCAGGAAGGGATAGAGCTCGTCGTCGGCGTTCGTGCCGAATACAAAAGCCATGTTTGTTGGGTGATTTTGAGGTCGTGGTTCCGTCAGCGTGAATTGAGTCTCTTGCTCTATGTCTCGCTCTCACACTCGCTTTAATGGCGTTACGTTGGCGACGGAGTCTAGATGGTCCTGTCCAGTGTATTGGTTGCTTCTGTCGCTGGATAATTGCTATGGAAGGGCCGGGAGGTCTGGTGCCACACGCTTTGTCGGCAGTCGCGGCGTGGTCTACTCTCTCTTTTCTGTGTGAGACTCTTGCGAACAACAGGAAGGCTCACTCGGCTCGTGGGTCGGGTTTGGGTGGACGGGTTCATAGTCAGGCCTGCTCAAGGTTTCTGGTTTACATGTGCTGGTGTTTGGTCCTCCGTAAAACGGGTTGGCCAGAATTGGGTCAGGTGCAATTTAGGTGACCCGTCAAAACGCCAGAACCAGATGGTGGCATGAAGCTGACTATGGAATGCATCGAGCTATGTTACCATGGCGACAGTTTCCTCCATTGCCGATCCTGTGACACAGCGCTGCAGTGCACCCTCGTGCTATGGCTTTGGTGAAGCATTCCCCTAGCATGTGCTGGTTTGACCCATTCTCGGAAAGGGTGCTCTGCCCAAATCTTCAGATCTATCGTCAACACCCGAGAACAGGGCTACACGAAAAAAAGAACAAATGATACCTCGTGGATAACAACTGCTCTGAGGTCCACGCATTCTTTGTCCACCTGCCTGCAACCAAGACTTGTCTGCAGCCAGATGCTCAGGACGACATCTGCAGATACCACTCGAACCAAAATGCCCACCTAATACCCATTAAGCATTTCTACCAGAGACACATGTCGTCCTTGGCGCTGGGATCATGTCGTTCGCCCGTCATGGTCCATTGGCTCCCATGTGGAGTGGTGTTATTGGTTTAACAGGTCGAAAGATTTGTCGCCCAGACACAAGATACTGTAATTAATATTTGGACAGTTTAAAGTGAACCTAAACAAGTACAAAATCATATCAATTATGAGAAGTGTCAATCAACCAACTTAAATAACCCTGTTATGCTGCCGTTGACAGCCCAAACTAGTTACTTAACTGCACCAAAGTTCTGACGTGGTGATTCATGGCAATCTTCTCTCCCAGAGCCAGGGCACATGAACCATCACTCCACTTTCATTTGAGGATCGTATGGCCACACACATCCGTTTTACGCTGCCCGTAAACATTCGGAAAGATTATGCCATCACGGCCTACTTCAACTTTTTCTCGTGATGGTGTAAGCGGAACGGAGTGCGTGCCAGAATCGACGCTCCCCGCCACAGCAATCGTGTCACCAGAATGAGTAGCGTGACGCCAAACAGCGCAAAGACCGTCGGTTCGCGCGGCAACGCGCACCGCGCGACATGCGCATCGTGGCCTGTGACAAACAGCAGCGCATAGCTCGGGTCGGGCCGCTGACTCCACGCGAAGGCCGGCACCGTAAACTCCTTCACGGCGGTGCCGGTGGAGGAGCGCGGGTGGTCGCGATGCTCAAATGCGCACCACGCGTGCGTGTGACCCGAGAGCACAACATCCGGCTGTAGTTTTGCGAGCAGATCCTGGGACAGCACGTCAGACAGCACGTGGTGGTGGGTCTCGTACGGAAACGACGGATGCTCGTACGTCACGTGACCTTGTTCCCGCACGCGCTCAGCGCCACACGCCAGATCGTCTGCGCGGAAGAGCGGCAAGTGCGAGAGCAAAATCACAGAACGATCGGCGCGCTGGTTATGGTTGGACTCGCGCGTGAGCGTTTCGAGAAAGCTGCAAGAAACAATCAAGTCTGTGTTCTGGGTGAGACTATGAAATCAGCATCATGCTGTACCTGTAAGCTTGAGCCTGCACTTCGACGTTGGGGACGTCTGCGTCTAGTGCCATGGTGTTGAGACGGATGATCGTGTGACCTTTCACGGTCGTCGCAGAGTTGGACAGCCCAAACGCACGCTCGTGGCGAGCGATTGCTGCTGGAGTCAGGAACCGGCCAAACGCCGAGTCATGATTACCGAGCTGCGCGCGAAAGAATGTCAACACTCCTTGTCTGCCAGCCATAAGATATGGCTACAGCACGGTACCAGGTAGATGGTCTCCACACTACGCGCGGACGCGAACGCAGCCTTGAACCGTGAGACATAGCTCTACAATGAGCAGCAGCGTGAGCGTATCGGATACATATACTTGCTAGACTTGGCGAGCAAGGCGATGTGAGGACCATACCTCAAAGTCTGAATCCGATGTGGGGTACCCGCCTTCGTCCAACTGATCCCCCAAGACCAGCACAACATCGGGTTGATGGACTTGCACAGCCGCGCGCAGGGACGACCCAACCTACACACCACATAACAAGCATGGGTGAGTGACAAACACATCGGGCACTGGGATATATACGATTAGAGGATTTCAGACCTGCATGTCGGTCCACAAGCGCTCGACCCAGACGCGCCGACGCTTACCGAGGACGTGCACGTCGCTCACGACGAGTGCCTTCAGAGTGTCCGGCGATTGGGGGTATGCATGTGCGGAAGTATATTCGCAGCGATACGCAGAGAGGTAGAAGAGGCCGAACTGTCCCAGCAACAGCGCCGCCACCAGGAGCACCGCGTCGAACCTCCACCCCATCATGATCACTTCTTTGCAGATGATTGAGGGACACAATATCAATACCACACAAATTTGGGAAGGAGCACTAAAGTAGGAATTTTGAAACGTTATGCTAGGCTTTGCCTGGCATAGCGTACAACAAGCGAATTTTCGGATATTTCTGGTGTTGAAGCGGCACCTCGTTGAAAGCTCCCACAGCAACAACAATAAGCATGGAGGAAATCTTGCTGCGTCACCGCGCGCTGATCGACGATGCTGTCGAATCCTTAGAAGAGACAACGCCGGTATACTTCTTACTGCTTATGCGGATCTCTGTCTGCTGTTAGTGACATCCATCCCTACTGTACGTCCACACAGATCGAAGGCTTTCTGAGTGATCTGGACGCACGTGTCGCGGCACTGCGACGGCAAGAACCGTCCTTCTGGGAGCTTCGCGTCGTGGATTATATCCACACAGTGGCCACAGTCGAACTCCAGGGTTTGTTGCGCAATGACCCCGCAGGGACCGACGTTGTGTGCGTGAAAGAGAAGGTCCGCACGCACCTCCAAGCCCAGCTCTCTCGCCTTGTCGATCTTGTGGAGGGCCTAGAGCAGCCCAACAACCAGAAACAACAAGAACAATTTCTCGAGTTGTTTTGGGACGAAAACGTGCGGATAGCAATAAAGACACTGAGTCTGGAGGAGGAACATGTTGAAGGTGGCGAGGACGATGCGCCGCCAGGCGAGGCTCCCTACGAAGTGATCACCTTTGACGATCTGCAGTTTGAGACCGGCTCTGCGAACAGGTACTGGATCATTCATATCCCGCATGCAGAGCCTCACTTTGACGGACCATTGCTGTGTGCACCACACCATAGTGCGCCATCGCCGGACGAAATTCCGATTATATTGGAGGCTTTCAACAATCCACTGCGTGAAGATCGCCAGGAGGCTCTCGAACGACTGTCGCAGGTAAAGTTTGGCGTTTGCTATCGACCGTAATGCTACCTTCGCAGTGTTAACTCTATGACCTCTTGCTGTAGATGTCAGCGCTAGAGCTTGTCCACTGCTCTACTTTTTTCGTACAGGTCGTAGACGGGCTGTGTAAACTCCTTCTGGATTCTGACCGTGAGATCGCGAGACAGACTCTCCAGTTACTGTACAGTATAACCAGCCACATCGAGGATCCAATCCAGTTCCTGGATCTCTATTTAGTCGTTGTCGAGTGGGTCGGGGCGAGCGTGAGCTCGAAAACGCTAGCCATTGCAAGCGGCGACGTCTTCCACGAGTGCGACTCAGCGATCAAGGCGGTTGATGCGATTCGATTTTTCCATCTGCTGGTTTGCCGTGTCCCCTACTATTGGATCCACTTCTCCATCGAAGCTTTGGCGCGTGTGATTTGCGCTACGGTGATCGTGCTCATGCTGGATCCACCCGCCCACGACCAGAAAGTGTGTCGACTCGTCGAGGTTGTGGGTGCGATCGATCCAGACGCCAAGTGGTTCGCAAAGTGGACGCTCAAAGTGCCATCGCGGACCCAATTGTTTGCGAGTCTTGAGGAAACAGGGTTTCTCTCCGACTCTATGTACGCGATGACGCGTATGCGTCCTTTGGAAGCCGACGATGGGCCGCTGGACCGATTGAGAACGATGAATGTACGACTGATGATGATTATTTTGAGCCTTTAACTGATCTAAGTCAACTATGTCTTCCCTAGACGCTCACGATCCTGGCCATCAGTGCACACTATCACGCCGGCCACGACATGCTGAAAACCTGGACAAAACTGCCAGCCCATCATCAGCACCTACGTCGTTTTACCCAATGGCTGGGACTCCAGAAGCAGTTCCGACTCGATGCTGCCGATGACGACAACGACAAGCTCTACATTTTCCATCGTACAGACAGCACAATGAAGAGCGTCCATCGCACAGAAATGGAAGACGGAGGACCGCTCGGAGAGCACGCGATAACGGCTATCGTGTTGTCCACAATTGTGGTTTGTGTACCCCCATTGATCTTGTGTTGACTTGCCCACATGCCCCTTACGTATGCACGCCTTGTCACAGACGTATTTGTTCAACGACTCCAATACCGAATCCTACCAGTCGTGCTTGAAGTTTGCGTGTCAGAACATTCTGCTGTTGCCGTCGCGTCAAGAATTTCTGGCGCAGCTATTCGAGGTACGTGCCGCATCCTTCTGACTCACTCTCTAACGGGATACTTATTCAACGACATGTGTAGATGGTGAGTCGGTGCGGTCTGGAACCATCCAGTGGAATCTCCGCCACCACAAGTGGACATGATGAGCTAGAAGCGCGAGACGCGTGGTTCCCGTTTCGAAGACCAAAGGCAATTGGAATTGTTACCGCTTACGTCGTTGACGCCGTCACCAAGCGCGGTCTCTGCTTTTCTCCATTGGTGACTCGCAAGTGTGCACACGTGCTTGGATGTCTCGTCGAGACGGCAATAAGTCTGTCTTTTGCAACCACAAGGCTGGCGTCGGCATTGTCAGTCGGACTGCATGGGTATCTCGATCATCTCCTGATGGATGCCACAGACGAAAATATCCACGAAGGTGGCACTTCAGTCAGCAAGGTCCTTATCGATTTGCAACAACTGCTGACAACCACCAGCACACCATTCACGATGGGAAAGGCACTCACTAGTAGAGACAAGGATGCGGGCATCACCCTTCGACTCTTGGACATCGTTCAGCGCGTCACGGATCGATCCATACACGACACGGTGCTTGGTCTTGTAGTTGCTATCGCCCAGTCCAGCGCTTCAATGTCTCAGCTTGTTGGCTCGGGATTGTGGTCCAAGTGTCAAGATCATTTTTTAGAAGCGTGGCGCGTCACGGGTGAGCTTGACCTTCGAGTCCTTCCGCTGCTTCTGCTTCCTCAAGCCACAGAGAAGCTCTTTCAGTCGGGTGGCGTCAGACAGGCACTCGTAGCCATTGAACAGACATGCGCACTGGATCTTGAGGCTGCCGTTGCGCTCAACTCTGCACTGGCAGAGGCTCCTAATCAGCTGCGTCCGTTTGCTCGCTCGATCGCACACCTGCGTGCTGTGCTGGGCACACAGTACGCCGCACGCATTTTCTCAGCACACGACACAGACTTGTACAATTTTTTCGTGCGATCCGTTATGCAACACGAACAAGGCGTCTGTCGAACAAACACACAGAGCGAAGATCGCTGCACCGTCGCGTACGAGCTGCTCACTGCTGCGGCCGGCTGCATCCCGTCCATGGTCGGATTCTATGACCTACATTCTCCGTCAATAAGCGATGACGACGACAGCCTCTCGGCGTGCAGTTGGTTGGCAGCAAGCATGGCTTTTTCACTAACTCACGTCGGTGGTTACCCTAGTCGCCCACAGCCACTCTGCCACTTCTCCAGCGAGTCTAGTCGCGAAGAAGCAGATCACCCGACCACCACAGCATTCGACTTCACTGCCTCCACAGCCTGCGCGTTCGACCAAATGATGGCGTCGATTAATACCTCGAGACGCCAGTGTGAACCGCTCGACATGGTGATGCTCTCCCAAGTATCGTGGGAGATTATCGCCGATGTGGAGAATGTACTAAACTGCCGCCATCCATCACGGGATCCTACACTGACAGTTGCGTTTGGCAACCTCATTTATGCGCTTGTTATGAGTGGCCAAAGCAAGATCAGGTCGACAGAGACTCGAGCGGACAAAGAAGCGGGCGCGACTAGGGAGGCTCCCTTTCCGACTGATGCGGAACGAAAACTCATGAACACGTACTATAAAGCCTACTGCACACGCCTTGGATTAAAGGCGACACCAACGATGCTTCATGTGCTCTCCAAAGTTTTTGGGACTGCAGCGATGGATTGCTTTTCCTGCACACTGCTCATGATTCTCGATCAATCACTCTCAGAGCAAGAAATCATCGAAATGCTGCAGTACTGTGCAACGTGTCCGAGCATGTACGTACTGTGGCCACGCCTTTTTGATCCACGCAGCGAGCGAGATGTCCCAGTCCTTCTCCCCGTCGCACAAGCCGCCGAGATGATCTTGGAAGTGGAGTTCCCTGAGGTATGTGCAATTATTGCCGATCCTTCCATTCTGTGATACTGACCTTGTGTATCAATCTATTCCAACAGATCTTTACGACGCTGCGGCAGTGCCACTGCTCGGTGCTCACGCTTGTGCTGCGCTGGCAGACGCAGTGCTACTGGAACTACTTGCCATGGGACAACATAGTCCTTATGGTCTACCTCAGTTTCCTCTACGGCGTCGAATCTCAGGTGCGCTAATCAGCAGTATCATTCTCCCTTCCATATCCTTAATGACGTGATACTAACGCAACATCAGGTGTATTTCTTTGTGGCGGTCGTCAAACACTTTGAGCCAACGATCCGCACCACCATTGCGAAGAACAGAGGCGACTCAGCCCGCGCGTTTGTCGAGACGCTGCAAACGCCGATCGAAGGGTTCCGCTTTTTCGCAGCGCGTACCTTTTTTCTGACGCTGCGCAGCACCTACCACGACCGTGTCCAGAAGATCCTTCATCAGTGATCTATTCCTCATCTCAACTCATCGCCGGAACTGTTGCCGCCGTCCAAACGAGATCGACGTGGGTACCATCATCTGCTTCATACGCTGGACAAGATCTTCGTCTTCGACTTTGTCTGCATTGACCATGGCCTCTTCATCTGCAGCTACGCCAGTCTCCATGGGCTCGTCAGCGTCCGCTGTCCCCAAGAGCTTTCGCTCACGCGCCTCGGTCTTTTTCTTTTCGCGGCGCTTCAGCTTGCGCGCATGGGCCTTGGCGATCTTGACCGCATCTACATCTTTTAGTTTTCCAGCTGGACCGATAGATTTGATTGTGGTCGGCGTCTTGTGTGGTGGCGGCCGGCGCACTCTATGGAACGAGAAGGTTGAGGGGTACTGGTGGTCGGTGACCAAGTGTTTGGTGCGTTTGTCGTCGTGCTTGAAGACGTGTGGGCAGCCGTCCACTAGACATGCATACATGGGCTGCCGCTTGGCCAACACGCGGAAGAACGCGTCGTGGGTCTCGCTCAAGTGCAGATCCAAGAGCCGTCCACTTAGAAACGACCGGAAGCATTCGCAACAGACATTGCGGTGTAGACTACACCAACGAGAAACAGGTAAGTGATATTGCCCACAAAAAAGCAATAGGGTTCTCGTCTATACGTACAGATCGTAGTGTTCTTCGTACTCGCGCAGCGAGCGAAAGCCGACTCCGTGGCAGTTGAAGAGCCGACACACAAACACGACAGGCTGCTCCTCCACGTCCTCCTCGTCCTCCTTATCGTCCTCCAGCCCCATCGATTGGTAGTACTTGGTAATGCGCAGAGCATTGCCGGCAGCAAAGATTGCGTTCTCGGGCGAGAGCTTCCGCCGGCATTTGCCATGCGTGACATCCATGATCGGGTCCATTTGCTTCCACTTTCTCGGAGTGTGTTCGAAAAGTGTGGTGTCATTATGAATGGATTGTTTTATTTATGGATTTCGAGTGTGACTAAATATGGACACTCGGCAACAACATGCACTGCTGGAGTCACGCCTCAAGGGCATTGATATCCTCGCTCGCCAGGCGTGCGGCCGCACGTTTTTCATTCTCTTCGCGCTGTATGCTCGTTGCAATGCCTTCATAAAAATGGGCAATCGACTCGGCAAGAGCCAGAGTCGCACGGATGGTCTGCTCCGGTGACGATGGAACAGCGGGGTCCGTCTTGGCAGACGCAGACGGTGGAGGACTGATAGAAAAGGGTGGCGCATCGAAATCGTTGGCTTCCAGTTGTTGGCGCTCCTCTTCGCGGATTGTTTCGTTCGCCAACGCTTTGTAGTGGGTCGTGATCTGCCGCTCGAACGTGATCGGTTCTCTATCATATCCACAGCCACAAAAATCAGTGGACGTGGATACTAGTCCCAACAGACACCCTCGTGTAGAACGCACCGGCAGTAGGGACACACTCGCGTACGCAACGACGTCAAGCAAGTGCCACAGAGCACGTGCGAACACTCAAGCAGCTTGGTCGGAAGGTCGCTGTAGTTGGTAAAGCAAATGCTACAAAATCATCATCAGGCACGGCGACATCACCACCTAAAACCAACACACCAACGTACCCGCATTCCATACGCTCGCGCACGAGTCGCTCGAGGAGGTTTGCATCCGACGTCAATACAATCGTAAACGCTTTGGCGACCGGACTGAAAAACAACGACGCTATCGACAGAAAACGTTCTGTGGTTAACACCTCTAGTAGCGAGTATACAATCCACTCACGCACCTCGCTCCCGCTTGAGCAGCGCAACGACGACTGCAACCGTCGACGCTTTCGGGTCACTTTTCGTGAGTGCAATCATGATCCACGCAGCGAGAAACGGCGCAATCTCGGATCGCAACAGGCTAGTGATCGTGTGCATCTGCGCAATCTTTTGACGGAGCACGGCTTTTGTGGGCAGCACTTTGTCGGTGGCTTGATCTGGCATCATTGATTTCGGCATAGAAAAGTTCTTTGGGTCCATGGAATGGAGCACGGCACCCAGCGCATGGCCCAGTGAGATCTCGCCCGTGCTAAACTGCGTGCCGAGGCCATTGAGCTGGAGCACGAGCGGTGCGATTGCTTGGAGCGACGTGGCCATGGTCGTAAGAACGTTGCCATACCGCGCGTGCAAAATCAGCACAATGCTGCAACGACGATCGCGCGTCTCGCAGTGGAGCGCGTGGCGCGCGCGTGCGACAATCTCGGTGCGAGGCAGCGGCGTCCCGCCCAGAACTTTGTGGCAGAACGCGTCCATGTCGTCGCTGGTGTCCACCACGTTCACGCCTGCCGCTGTGAGCGAGCGCAACGAATCGATGCGCACGCGAAAGTGGGTGCGCGTGTTGGACCACGAGTGGATCACGCGGCCGTTACCGCAGTAGAGGGCGTACGAGTAGTAGATGGAACGACGGCTGAGCTTGAGCACGGCGCCTGGCGCGAAGGCATCGGTGTGGACCGTAGGCTTGGAATTCGCGCTGCGGTTGCTGCTGATGCGGAGTGTGCTGATATTCAGGCTGCTGAGGTCGCCCGACCGCGTGCGGACATCGCTGGGCGTGACACCAACAAAGTTGCTCCCGCCGCTGCTGCTGCTGATGCTGCTAATGCTCATGCTGCTGCCACTCGAGATGTCGACCCCGCTGTCGCTGGGAAGGCTGGTGATGATGGAGTCCATTGCGCCAGGCGACTAGACGCTCGGACCGAAGCTGACAAGTGACCACGCTTGCTGAGAACTCGAAGTGGCCGTTAGAGACTGCGTTGCTTTCAACCGACCGCCGTTTAACCGTCCAAATAGAGTGAGGGCTGTGTCACCCTGTCTACACAAGCTATTCTCTCACTACGGTTGAGGATAGATGGAGGTCATGGCCATCGCAGCGCACTATCATCAACCGTGATCTCTCATTTGTGCGGCCTGTCTCGGAAAATGGGCGACTCAGACGGATTCTAAAATACTCAGACTCAGTTTGGATACTCATATGCAAAAATGAACCTATGTTGGTTTAGCGGACACTGCCTTCTATGCGCACGTCGTAGCTTCCCACACTCTCCGTGTCGATTTGTAGCTGGCCAGTAATGTAACCTCGATGGCCAAAGCTCAGCGTGACGGTAATGATCGCTGCGAGCCCCGGTGCCAGCCGGGCAGAGTCCTTGTCATATGAGGCCTCAGCAATCGTGGCCTCGGAACCGCCGCCGACCGTGAGGTGCTTGACGCGGTAACGCTCTTTCTTGGTGCCGACATTTCGCACGCGCACTGGAAAGAGGTACACTTCCCCCACCACCAGAGACTCGAGTGCGATGCGAGGCGGAGAAACCTCGATCGCAAACGGTAGCAGCGTCGGCGATGGGGATATAGACGATGGACACTGAGGAGACGCGTGCTCGTGACGGAACGCATCGCGGATTTGAAACGACGGTGAATTCACAGCCGAGGGAGCCGACGTATCGTCCATAAGAATTGCGCAGAGTCCGTAGGAGGATGGGCGTCGCGCCGTCACTTCAGATTGGCTCGTGGTGACGCGCGGACTCGTGCCCTGTAGTGAGACAACCGGCTCTCGATATGGGGACCTCGGCGGACTGACGGGTCGGCTCGCTGGACTATACGCAGCAGTGCGAGAGAGTCGAGCGAGTGCGTTCTCATCCAATAGATCGACGCTGAGTCCTATTCGCGCCGAGTCCCGCGCTGTGTACGCAGCAGACGGCGAGTGCGGACGCAAAGGCGAGTGGTTTGTTATTGTTGACGGCTCACGACGCGGTGTGGTCAGTGGCAGCCGCGTCGTAATATTATACTCTGGACCAATGAGTTTGTGGATACCGTACTCGGTCAAAATCCAGCAAGGTTTCTTGCCGGTAGTCAAGACCCGTTTCCAGATCTCGGCGCCAGGGTCGTCGAGAGACTGGTTGCTAGAGACCGAGCCGAGCGTTTGGGAGGCAGCAAACTTGAAGGATGTGCTACTGAACGATTGTAGGAGCTGGGATTGGCCCACGAGTAGTGTGTTGGGTGGCGCAAGGACCGAGCGATGGCGGTTTAGATTGCCGACGTCGCGCGAGTACTGCATCTTGAAATCGTTGACTTCTTGTGGGTTGTGGCGAGTGATAAAGTCGCGACCACCAATGAACTTGGACTTGCTGGAGAGAGTGCGACAGCTGTACGGCTGCAGGATCTTGTAGTCGTCATAGTCGGGAATTGCGAGGATCATCAGGGCGTTCTTGGGGTCGAGCACAGTACTCTTGCGGGTCTTGCGAGCGATCTGTTCTGTGACGCACATCTCGAGCACCGGTCCCGGACTGTTGCGGCCGGAGCGGAATGTTGGTGACCGTGATAGCTGCTGCGGTGTTCGGACTGTGCGCATGGACTCCTGTCGGGAGGTAATGCTGGGCGAGCGCATCGGACTCACTGGCTTGAACTCGTCCAGCGTCTCCATCGTGGACATTCAGCTCACGCCTTTGACCGAGTGACTGACCACGCACCTTGAAATGGCGGCACTTCCTGTGTACAACTGGAGGCTCGCATGGAAGCGCTTGTAATGGGTTTCTTGTTCCACCTGAAAATAGAGGATCAACAGGATCAGATACTTTGCCACGCCACTACATCTCTTCAAGGTGGTTAGATACGATTCAGTCATTGGTTGATAATCAGATGTAGCCATTCCCAATACGTACATATTGTCGATTGGTTAAAACGGCTTCCAATATAGCCAATCAGAATCGTACAACTCTTCCACCACCTCCGTTAAGGTTTTTCATTGACTTCAAACCGAGGTTTTGATACCGTGGATTTTTTCGCCCCACTTCACGCAGACGCAGGCACGTAGCAAGCCCACACGACCGACCGGCAGGGAGAGCACGGCAAAAGCAAGGTCACAATGGTGCGGACGCGCTGTAGATGTGCATGAGATATAAGTCCCTCAAGGCGACTAACCGATAAGCTTCTCTGTATAGGTCGTTCTCTCAGCAGCGCTGTTGACGCGCAACGGCAAAGGTACAAACGACGGACGATAGCGCACCCCCTCTCGAAGAGCTACAGTACTCTCGCTCACAATTGTCTCTGTCTCCATAGTGCTGGTCGCGCGCCAATTTGTAGAGATCACGCGGATCCGATTGGAGGTACAGTGTGTGGTTGTGTCATAAGTATGCCTGTGATCTGCCCATGCTGATGGGGTCTCTGTAAAACGTCTCGCATAGGGTCTACTTACGGCATTCCCGAAGCTCTTATCGAGCGGTTCGCGCGAGCACACGTTCATTGACACGGAGAGCGTGCGCTACGTGTATCAGCCGCTGGAAAACTACTTTGTGCTGATTATCACCAACAAAACCAGCAACATTGTCGAGGATTTGCACACAATTCAAGTACTGTCGAAGCTTGTGCCCGACATTTGCGGATCGCTCAACGAAACTGCGATTCGCGACAAGCAGTTCGAGCTCATTTTCGGCTTTGACGAGCTCATTTCGGCCGGCGGTCACTCGGAGAATATCAATGTCCAGCAGATCCGCGTCAACATGGAAATGGAGTCGCATGAAGAGAAGCTCCACAATATGATCCAAGAGAGCAAGCGCGCGGCCGCCAAGGACGACATGAAGCGCCACACGATTCGCATTAAGGAAGAGCAGCGCGAGCGCGCGCGGCTCGAGCGTGCTGGCCTCGGGGGGTACGCCAAGCAGACGGGGTTTGGCAACGCCATTAGCGGTGGCTTTGGAAGCTCGCCCCGCAGCGGCGGTGGCGGCGTGTCGCCGTCGAACGCCGCGTCGTTTGCAAGCAACAACAACATGCCCACGTCACCCACGTCGTACAACAAACCTGAACCGGCGGCCGCGCCCATGACCAAGACCTCGGGGATGAAACTCGGCGGCGGCGGCAAGTCGAGTGGCAAGTCGTTCCTCGACGCCATGGCCGCCGAAGACGATCTCAAGGAAATTCCGCCCATGAGTGCCCCCGTGCAAGTCATGGCCCCACCGACGCCTGCGGTCGCCGTAAGCCACGACCCCATTGGCGTCGTTGTCGAAGAGAAACTCAGCGTTATGCTCAACCGCGACGGTGCGCTGGAGCAGCTCGAAGTCAAAGGCAGTCTGTTTGTGTCGGTCAATGACCAGGAGAGCGCGATCTGCCGTCTCAAGCTGAGATCTTCGAATGCTAATGGCGTCTCGTTCCAGACGCATCCAAAGGTCGACAAGCGATTGTTTGAACAAGAGTCGGTCTTGGGGCTCAAGGTGGGTGTGCGATTGATATATTGTTGATGTTGGTTCTGTAACTCACTGTTGTATGTTTTCAGGACGCAACGAAACCGTTTCCTTCGACGCGCGTTGCCGTGCTGCGATGGAGCTTGAAGACCCAAGACGAATCGTTTTTGCCACTCAATATTGTGTGCTGGCCAGAGGAGCAAAGCGGCGGCAAGGTGAGGCGCACGGATTCTCGAATCTAGTGTTTCGGTATTGGGATTCTCACAGTGGATGGTCTGAATAGATCAACGTTACGATTGAGTACTCGATGGACCGTGAGATGGTGCTCGACAACGTCAACATCATTGTACCGCTCGGGTCGAACCAGTCGCCGCAAGTCGCCCACATTGACGGGCAGTTCCAGCACAATGCGGCCGAAGGCTGTCTCTTGTGGCATCTCGACAGCATCGATTCCTCGTGCGTAGTGCATGACTAGTATCCTATTGGATTCGTAATTGCTGACCTTTTGTGACTGTTCTTAGAAACAACTCGGGGACACTGGAATTTGCGGTACCCGGCACGAACCTCGATGCGTTCTTTCCGCTCTCGGTGTCGTTCTTTTCGCGAAGTGTTTACAGCGACGTTGACATTGAAGCGGTCGCCAAGGTCACCGACAACTCGCCCGTGCAGTTTGGATTTGAGAAATTGCTGTCGACGGAGAACTACCAGATCGTCTAGATGTTTGAACGTACGGGGACACCCGCGAGCCACTTGACCAGCCCCAGTGGAGTGGATCTTCTCGTGACTGGACGCCAGGTCAGAGATTCAGAGACATCGCCTCCTAAAAGCCAAGAAGCGAATATAAAAGAGCACGTGTGTCCATATTGTCATTGACTTCTCGTTGTCTACTGCGTGGGACGGAAGACGTGCTGCTGCGATGCGCGAAACAGCGCGTCGGTCTCGGCCCGCAGACACCGCTCGAGCATGTGCTTGACGACCTCGCAGCTCTTGACGGGTCGCGTGCCGGCCTTGACCTGCTCGAGGCAGCTGTACCACTCCTGGAGCGACGCTGGACACAGCGCTGTGCTCACGCAGTGCACGTAGCCAACGTACTTGACCTCATTAGACGCCATGCCGTCTGCCGCACCACCGCCGGCTTCGTCGGCATTGTTAGCGCTGTGGTTGTGGTTATGTCCGTGCTTGTTGTTGTTCTGCTGCTGCAACTGGCGCTGCATTTCCTGGCTGGCGTCGATCATTTCTTTGAACGCTGCGTCACACTGGCGCAGTGCCGCGTACTCGCCGGCGACGTGACGGTTGGTCGCCACGGCGCGGAGCTCCTTCTCACTCAGTGTGCCTTCCTGAGCCATCTACGCGCCAAAATTTCAGTCTATTTCCTATTTGATCGACGCATGTTGTCGCGGCCATCGCACCTCATGGAAGCGCAGCGTCGAGAGACACTGCGGGAACGTGTTGGCGTCCATCGTTTGGTCTGGCAATGGTGATCTCGCTGATCAATTCAACGGACAGTATCTGTTACGAACGTCTTGGACATGTTTGTATTACTACCCGCTCCTTAGTGACATACTTGAATGTCACAAATTCCCCGACCTCTAGGGGTCATCCTCTTCTCCATCGTCGTCGCGATGGCGGGGCGATGTCGCACCGCGTCGATCAAACGGCGAGCGCGTCGAGCGCTGCTGGTTGATGCTCATGTACGCCCGTCGCTGCGAGCGGAAAATGCGCTTGTACATGTACGTAAGGGTCAGCGTGATCACGAGCCCGCCGAGCCCAAGGGTCAAGTAGCCGTACGGGAGCAGCGAGGAGTTCTCCGTGGCCTTGACCTTGGCGTCGTTCTTCAGCACGCCAGCAAGTACATTAGCGTCGTCGACGGATGGTGTCGGTGTGACCGTGGCAGGGTGGGTTGGCAGAGGTGTCGTAGGTTGCAGTGGTGGTGTACCAGGTACTGGGGTCGTGGCTGGTACCTTTGGCTCGATTGCGATTTCGTCATCTTGATCTTCACTGTCCATCTCCGCCGTCGACTCGCCCACCTTAGATGCATCCGGAGCTTTCGACGGTGGACCAGTGGTAAGCACAGGAGCAGGAATAGTCGCTGCTGGCGGAGCAGTCACGGTGGCCATCGGCGTCGTGTTAGTAGGCGTGGCATTGGTGGTCACCGACGATGCCGTCACAGTCGACGACGCCGCTTCGATCGTCACCTCGATCGTTGGTGCGTACCACCAAAGCGACCCCTTGACGTCGTGTCCGTTCCAGTGCTCATTCCACTTGGCGTTCGTCCGTGCGTTCACATAGTGCGACTGCGGCGGAATGTGCGGCGAGGGCAGATCCTCTCCGTTCTCGGCTTGCTTTCGCCAGCCTTGATCGACGGTTGCCAACGCACGCACATAGAATCTCTTGGACACGTCCGAATGCAAATCGACGCACGACACAAAGAGTGACGTGCCGAGCGTGTCGCTATTGTCGGGCGCTTCATTAGCGGTCGGTTCGTTCGAATCAGAAAACGCAAAGAAGCGACTACACAGACATAACATCATCCAATACGTGAGCCAACTCCATCCTGCCGCAGACTAATGAGAGCGAACATTAAGCTACTTCCGTACCGGGTCGATCCTTTCTGCACGGTCGATTGCGAAATGATACCTACAAACCCATGTCCAGTCAGCATCAAGCATCAGTCCCGGGTCCCACAGTGCTAACGTACTGTCGGTAGCAAACGCTACGTCTGAAGCGAGCTGCACGTGGGTCTTGTCGACCGTGATCGCCCCGAGCACCTCCCACGCGATTTGAAGCTTAAGCGGCTTGCCGGCTTCTACTGTGATACGGCATTCGGTCGAGTTGCACGTCGCAATCTGCGTCGACTCTGCCGCGAACCCGCCGCACCCCATGCTCGTCAACTGCTTGCTGTTCTCAACAAAGAGGCTCGCCGACGGGAACAGATCCTGCGTCGCATGCGTCCCGTCAATGGTCGCCGCTTCCTCGACTGTGGGTAGCTCCACAGCTGCGTCGACCCAGCGGACGTACGGCTGCACCATATCCAAGAGCATAAGCGCGACGCGGACGTTTTGGGAGACGTGGCCCAGCATTGGCACGCCTTTTTTGGTTGAGAAGAAATCGAGCTCGGCATGGTAGAGATCTTCGACGCGCCCCAGTTCGTCTTCACTTGGGTGTTTGTTGTTGGACGTTTCGACCAGAAGATTGAACGCACGGTGCGTGACGTTGTTGTACATGGTCTTGTTGGCATTGTACCCGCCAAACGTCGTAGGCTCGCACGGCTGGAACGGTCGATGGTTGGCGTCGGCTTCTTCCACAAAGTCGTTTTCCCACGACGCCGCGTACCCCCAGTCTTCCATGCCGCCGGTGACGCCGTACACAATGTCGTTCATCGTGCCCGTGGGGTACAGCTTGGTGTCCCGGAACGAGCCGGCAAACACCGCGAGCGTGTGGGCGAGCGCGGCCTGCGCGGCGTCGTCGGGTGACTTTTGGCTGCGGTGGCGGTTGCTCGGAGAATAGTGGTTGGGCGAGCCCCACTCGTACGAGATCGCGCGCATGCCGCCGTGGAACGTAATCGCGAGTTGGAACACGTGGTCGCGCCAGATCTCGTTCACGACGCGCGACGTCATAGTCTGCATGCAGTGCGGCCCAGCACGCATGTAGTTGTAGTCGCGGTTCGGATCCACGGCCAATTCCGCGCGCTGGTCGTGCGCATAGCCGTACGCATTGGTCATGGGAGTGAGCACCACGTCGCGCGTGTTGACCAAGTGGTGGACCCACCGCTGCGTGTGAATCGAGGCGCCGCCGGCTTCCTTGAGCGCCGCGGCGTCTGCAGACGCTGGGTGTGCGTAAGCAGTTGCGAGCTTGGCCACGAGCGCGATCATTTCGATCGTCGTAATCGGTCCGATGCGCTCGTCGCCGTGGAGCGCGCCGCTGAAAAAGACTTGCGGCCGATCGGTGTGGGCCGCGAGCGTCGAGTGGTTAGTCATGTGGACAATGTACTGCTTGCACAAGACATCTTTCTTTGTGATGGCGTCCGTGCCGCATGTGAGCTCGGGCGGGTACGGCAGATTGTACTTGTCCTGCGCCACCTCGACGCGCAGGAGCTCGGGGTACGTCGCATTTAGCTCTAGCAGGTACGCGGCCATCTCGCCATACGAGCGATACTTGAACGATCCGGCAGCTACGTAGTCGATGTGGGAAACCGTCCCGACGATCGCCGAGGCCATCGCAGCCATCGCGACGGAGCGCAGTGTCGGCATCGTTGTTGTCTCTGGTAACACGAACGATAACAGCTTTGTGTGTCAGAGCGGTTACGGCCGCCACCTGAAAAGCGTACCCTTTACGTCATGATTAGTACTTGGCTGAAATGGGTCGGGTTCTTGAAATACGGGTTGTATCTGACTCCAGAACCCGAGAACGGGAACCCAGTCGACCATCACTCGAAACCCTCTTGCTTTCTTCTGCAGAGCGTTGGTCAATCCCACCTCGTCTTTGCCCAAGAAGTCACAAGCCGCATCGCCCCGCAGAAGTGAAAATGAGTGAGGAGGTATTTGCGGTAGGCGACGTCGTGCGGTTCCACCGCGGCGAGTTCAGCCACGTGGCGGTGTATGTGGGACACGGCAACGTCATCCATCTCTGGTCGCCCGCGCGTGCGTTCAGCGTGCGCATCGACTCGATCCGTCACGTGCAAAACTGCCAGCGCCGTATGTCCTCGACCGAGCACGCGGGCGGTGACGAAGCCGACACCAGTCCACCCGAGTTGTTCACACGACAGATGGATGCCAAGATGCTGCGCAGCCACCGCGCCGAGCCATTTGGTGGTAACGAAGTCGTCCGCCGCGCGCGCGCGCGACTGGGTGAAACGCAGTACGACTATCTCAGTTTTAACTGCGAGCACTTCGTGACGTGGGCGCGGTACGGTGTTGGCGCCTCCCCACAGGCGACCTCTCACACCAATCAAGTGCTGGCGGGTGCGTTGCTCGGTGCTGCGGTCGCTGGGTTTGCGGGGCTCGTTGTTGGCGGCGCGATCTCGTTGTTTACCAAAATGAACGCACTGTCGGCGTCAGCGAGTGGCGTAGTCATGGACGAGCACAGTGCGAGTAGAGACGAAGAAGAAGATGAAGAGGATGAAGGGTTCGATGCGATTGAAGACGACGAACGACGCCAACAGCGCCGCCGCGACGAGCGAGAGCGGCTATTGGAGGACATCGCCGCGATGCCATTGGAAGGCAATGGCAGCGTCGGCGAGTTTGAAGCATGGGTCGCGTCCCGCCAACAGGACCGAGCAAAAACGCCGCGCAAGTACTCGGAAGACCGCCACAATGCGCTTGCAGCGAGACTCGCAGACGACAAGCTGCTGTGCGGGTGAGAAATGGGCAGACTTATAGTTAGCGATGATGGTTCTGTGTTGACGGGTTTGGTTTCTGCAGGATTTGCTTTTACGATCTCCAGCTGACGCGCGCCGTTGCCTTCCCGTGCGACCACTTTACGTGCACCAAGTGCCACGATGCGCTCGTCACAAAGGAGAGCGGCCATAAGTGCTGTCCCTACTGCCGGTGCGATGATCCTCTTAGTTGTCCTTTGTCCCTCCGGCACACTCATGAGTGATGACACCTTTTTGTAGCATGAACATTACCGGCGTGCAGCCGATCCATCGATCGACTAAGCGAGCTGCCCGCAACCGCCTCATTTGGGAGCAGGAAGTCGCAGCCGCGGCGGCCACTACCTCGGCTGTGTCGTCCGTTTAAGCCGCATCATTTTGCCTCTAGATATCTTCATATGTAGTCATGTTCCCTCATATATATCTCCTCGTGATTACGAAAATGAACGCTCCAGAAACCCTGTCGAGAACCTTCACGCCAATACACTCATTCTGTCACCTATCTGCTTCGTATCACTATTACTTAGACTTGGCAAGCTCCAACACCGCGTGGATCAAGCGGTCGGTCTGCTCGCGCATGGTCTTCATGTCGACCTGTCGAGCCCTCGCTTCTTCGCGACGCCACGCGCGCTCGGCCTCGGCAGCTTCGCGATCCGACTCGAGTTTGCGCTCCATAAACTCGAGCGCGCGGTCCGCTACGCGTTCCCAACCTTCCCCACCTCCTCGGAAGCCCGCAAACTGTCGTGCAGCCATGGTTTTTTCGGTGGCTTTCTTTTTTGCTGGATGCAGTTCTTCCGTCAAACTAAGATGCGCCGCCGCACTGCGACTGTACCCTGGCGAGTCCACGGGAATGACGACTGCTGTTGCAGGTGCTGGTGTGCGTTGCGTCAGCACCTGTCGACCCTGCATGGGAGGCGTCCCTACGTGCTGTATTTTGGACTTAACCGCACGATGACCCATCGTGGATGATGGCAGTTGGTGGACTAGCCGCGCGATCGTCGTCGGCTGCTTCTGGACTGATGCTTGCACTTGTTGTGGAGGACGCTGAACGGCCGGCATGCATTGCTGCGGTTGGTACGGATGTTTTGGCACAGAAAGCTGAGGCTGAGGCTGTGGTTGTGGCTGCGGCTGTGGCTGTGGTGCGGGCACGTGTACAAGCGTCGGTGCCGGAAGCGGTAGCGTATGGCCACTTGTCCCGGCATCGGCGTCCTCGTCCACTTCGCGCAGCAACTGGTGGAGCGAGGTTTCCTCATCGAATGCGTCCATGCGCGCAATTAGTGCATCCAGCAACTGCAGCTTGTGCTCGTACTGATGCTCGTCCGCCGTGCCGCGCCGCAGCATCTTGTCTTGGCGCGCGCGCCGCTGTGCGACCATTCGAAAAAATCGCGCACGACTTGCCGATGCCGTGAGCGTCGTGAGTCCACACGTTGCGTCCGCGTTAAGCGCCTGTGCAATCTGCTGCCAGGCCACCATGATGCCGCCGCAGTGGCGCCACGGCGGTGCTTGTGAAATATGCGTAAGCAGCAATAGGTCATCGCTTCCCTGAAACGCCTGCCGTGGTGCCGCCCCCATAGTAATACTTGCCGTGCTGTTGGTGTTGGCGATGTTCTCTTAGTTGCTTGGGTTGGGAAAGTTGGGTCGTGGGCAGTGTTGTTGGTGTGGCGTTTTCTGTTTTGATTTTTTTGATTGGGCACGAGCTGACATTCGTGTTCGCGCCAAAAAGAAAAAAGGAAAGCTAGTTCGTTTCCTTTTGGCCGGTTTCCCTTTGCCGTTTAGTTTTCTGTGCCACTTCAACCAGCCCTGGTAATATTCCTGATTCATTACCGTTTATTTCTTGGGTTCAACTTCAACTTAATGCAACTTTACCGTAAATCCACACTCGCTATCCATCCGAATGACGACATCTCTCGCACTATCGTGTACACGGACATCAGACTGCACGCCACCCATCGCTTGGTATGAATGGACTTCCGTCACTGCGGTGGGCTGTCACTCGTACTATGGGACAAGTGGGTCCTCACGAATGTCCACAGCCAAGGCTGAGTCACTCTGCCGAGGTGTCAGTATTGATGAAGCTACACCACACTCCCACACACACAGCCCATGGAGACCCGCGCGAGCGGATCGCAACTCCTCGAACGCCGCCTGAGCTACGACCGCATCCCGCGCTTCTTCTTCCCGGTACGTGGGTGAATGCATGGGCTAAAAACAATCCTAAAGGAAAGATAGCAAAAACGATTGTTTGCTGAATGTAGAAAGCCGATGTCGCTGAAGAAGCCGTGGCGCCACACGCGAGTCGCGCTGTCTGCCGACAGCTCGCACTCCAGCGAATCGATGAGCTGGTGCTTTCATCCAGCGAACTGGCAAACCTCACGCAAGCGATTTGCCATTACGCGCAGGCACCAGCAGTAACCAAACTACAGACGATTCTACTGGACAAGACGGCGACGCCGTCCAGTGTTGTCTGTGTAAACCAACTGCTGCGCGACCACAAAACGGTTTTGCTCACGTACGACGACTGGAAAGCAATGCTCCATTCATTGGACAGTATTAAGATGGATCGTATGATGGCGGCAACAGTGTTCCTCATGGTACGGACGTCATATAGTATGCTGATGAACTCGTCCTGTTAACACAAACGAGACCACTGTCTGTAGCTTCCACCGGATGACGACGGTAGAGTCAACGGTCTCTCCGTATTAGAATACCTATACCATCTCCATCGCACACTCTCCGCGACGCGGTTTCTTCTGATGCAGCCGGAAGGCACGGTCGATGGCATGCTTAGCGAAAGCGACCTCATGAATATTCTCCGACGGCAAAGCGCCGAGGCTGTTCGAGACCCCGACCTGCTTCACGTGGATGTAAGAAGACACTCTGCGGGGCTGTACAAATGAGGTTGCTGACAAGCAGAATTCTTTATCTTTAGGATGAGTTCGCGTCCTACTATGAACTGATCTGTACGCGACTGGTTGTGCTGCGTCACGACTTTGCGGTCACCCGTGGTCTCGTCTCGATCGACGAGCTCGTAGCGTGTCCAGTGTTCCAGGAATGGTTCCAACTCACCGACAGGCATCTCTATGCGCTCTTCACCCAGCACGACAACCGTTTCTCGCCAGACACGATCCGCAATATCCATCGCCAGTACTTGCAGCTCGACCGCGACAAGAACGGTTTGCTCAGCGCCGACGAAATGATGGAGTTCGGCAAGAAAAAGGCCTTCAACCCGATCGCGCTGACGCCCACACACGACCTCACCCATGCCTTTGTGACCCGCATGTTCCACGAGACACCGACGTTCCCACCGAATAACGAAATGGACTACAAGGCGTTTCTCGATTTCACGCTGCGCATGGCCGACCGGACCTCTCTCGCATCCCTTCGCGTATGTCTTGTTGGTGAGTAGTACTCGGGTGGAGACTGACTTTTGTCTTGTGTAGTTTTTCTGGAACGTGCTTGATATCCATAAGCAGGGCTTTCTGGAGGCTTGCACGGTCGATTTCTTTTTGCGCGACCTCGTTGACCACGCCCGTACACACGGCAGTGAGGATTTGTTCTCTGCGGATGAAGCGACGACCATCACGGTCACTCGACTACGGGTGCGTAAACTGGGTTGACATCTTCGCTGTGAGGTGATACTGAGATTGTGGTGGTGCATGTACGTGTAGACACAGGTGTTTGACCTCGTGGCGCCGCGGGAGCCGTCGCGAATTACCTGGCGGGATCTCACGCGTTGCAAACTAGGCCATCTTGTGGTGCGAATGCTCCTCGACACAGTCGCGTACCGAGCCTACGACGCCTGCGACGGCAAGTTTGTGGTGTCGTGATTGCGACCGACATGTTGCTCGACACTCTGTAGTAGTTGATTTGATTGATTAACTTGACTTGAAAACTGCGAGTGCTGCTGACCTACCGATTTTATTGAGCTGGTCGGCAGATCTTACCAGCTATTGCGTTTCAGTAGACGACGCGACGAGGTGGGATATCACAGCGAGACGAGCATAACGGAGAGTAGAAAGGAATATCCGAATTCCAGTTGGAATGCACGTACTTGCTCCGTCAATGATCTCTCCTGGAAGGACTTGGTCTTCCTACCGAGTGCTCTGGAGGGCGGACATCCTCGCCGGACAAAAGTTCAGTCTCTGCACGAGAAACAGTCGCTGACCATGGTCGAAAGCGAGCGT
The DNA here is from genome assembly GCA_023334535.1 of Pythium vanterpoolii. Classification (NCBI taxonomy): domain Eukaryota; phylum Oomycota; class Peronosporomycetes; order Pythiales; family Pythiaceae; genus Pythium; species Pythium vanterpoolii. The sequence goes on along the minus strand of JAADVD010000213.1, from coordinate 8,724 downwards.
GCGTTCCAGCCGGCGACGACTGAGGCCGCATGGGTCGTCTGAGAGAGAGATCTATCAAGTGCGCAGCAGCTTTGCGATTGGGGTCTAGTGACTGATCCACGTTTGGCATATCGAACGAACCGACGAGACTCGGGCCAGCACTATGAGTCGGACGACCTGCTCACAATAGACGACAATCAGTAAGGCAGTATTGACAAAACCTTCTGAAGGTTCATGCACAGCCGTACGTGTCGTGTCCACTGAGAGTCCACTTCGTGATGGTGACTTGGACGGCGAGTGTGACGGTGTCGAAGTGAGGAACGAAGAGGTTGAGTGGGTCAGTGACGGTTCATCACCCTCTCCAACTGGCAAAAACTTGATTGACCGTTGCTAGATGCGACCACTAGTGTTAGCAAGGTTACGCCAAATATAGACTTGGTATTCACAACGTACGGGAAAACGATTGTCGTTCTCAAAGAGAGAGGGTGCCCACACGCCGTCATCGGCTGATTCTTGGTTGTCGCACGGCTTTCTCGAAGTGGAAGTTGGTGATACCCTCCGCGGCGTCACGATCGCGTGCTCGCTGGATCCATGAAGCTCAACTGGCAACTGGAAATGTGGAGTTGGTACTTGTTGAGTCGGGGGAATCTCGCTGAGATTGATGCGAGTTGAGGGATAGAGAGGTCTCAAAGGTGAGTGCATCGGGCTGGGACTACGCAGTGGACTGCTCAGAGAAGTGACGTGCACAAGTGGCAGTTGATCCGACGGAAACATGCTGGCCTTGCTCTTGCGACTCAAATTCGCGAGTACCGTGGACACATTGTGTATAAGCTGTCAACATGAACAAACGGATATGGTCAGCCAACGATCAATTCTAGAAGTAGAACACTGACTTGTGGGTACGCACATGTGCTTGCGCCCTTCTGGAGTCCTTCCGCATGTCGTCCCGTTTACGAATCGCATCGTCCAACGCAAATTCACGCGACTGCACGAGCTTTTGCATCGTCGCCCGCACAGCTTGCGGACGGATTGGTATTCTTGCATTCGTAGGCCCAGAAAACCTCCCTGACGCTAATGCAGTGCGCCACGTGTCGTTCACCTACACAAGAATACGGTTTGATTATGAGCAGTGTGTTCCTCTCCAGTCTAGCACATTTTGCCAGCTAAACGTACGAAATCCAGGCGCCTTTGCTCACGACTCGCTCGGAAATGGCTCAAAAGAATGCTCCAATTGGTAACCGCTAGTATTTCCCGAGCTCTCGAGTTGTGGTTGACCAGCTCCCGTAGCTTCAAGATGACTTCGGGGTCCTTATCGATCTCATGCATTTCATTGAGAACTCGCTGATCCCTCTTCGTGTCGTGAATCGGGCCATCCGTTCGATTGTTGAGAGGAGGAATTTGTATTGGAGGATCTTGAAGGCGAGATGATGATGGTGATACAGTACTTGGATCTCGCCTATCAGATGATGCAAGAATATGATCCGTGTCTTTGGCCGAGACTGCGGCTATGCGCACCCCTTCATCGCTTACTGACTCGACTGCCTCTTCTTCTTCGACGTCCACAAAGTAGACTACTTTACCGCCGTCATCCACATACGTGGCGTACGGTGGCTCACCGGTATTGGACTCATCAGCTTCATGGGGGTCGGCACCCAGCCGATCCGGCTGCCCTTGCACCAGCCGATCGCCTTGCTCTTCATCATTTTGACTGCCTGTCGCTTGGCTCTCGCGACGACGTTGGGCTCGCTGTCGGTTGAAAGCTTCTTGTTCGGACAACACTGTGCGGACAATCGTCTTGCGGTGATGCGTTTGCAAGTTCTCCTGCGCGAGAGACGAGGTCGAGACGGTCGATCCTTGCGCCATGGATTGACCGGCCGAAGTCTGGTAACCTCTTTGCGACGAGGCTGAGAACGGATACTGAAACAACCGACCAGTAGAAGCAGAGCTATTGACTTGACTATTCCGTTTTGCCCCATTCGGCTCATCTGCAAACACGATCCCGTCCTCGGATGCTGATATCAACGACTGACTACCGGCTCGCGCAAAACTCGAAAAGGACACTCTGTCGTAGGACGATCCAGTGCCACTGGAGAAACTCGCGCCATTCAATTGGCCGTCGGCACCGAATAGTGCGCGCGCCATTGCTGCCTTTGCCTGCTGTTGCTTAGTCAAGCTCAGTGTCGAGTAAAGGTTCTCCAGATCGAAAAGAATCGTTCCCAGCCCCTGGCGTTCTGCGTCATTCAACTGCGTATTCGTTGGGGCCGACGCACTCGAAGGTCGGCGAGGCATCGACAGATCGTTCTCGCTACCACCAGTACTGCTGTCCTCCAAGAGCTGTGCAGATATCGCCAAGAGCCGCGCTTGGTGTTTGTCACAAACCCCACAAATCATCACGGCATTCCGAGCGACGGCTTCCGCCGTGCGCTCATTGGCTTCTTCGATCATTCGCTGCGCGTTCTCAAAATCAAACGCCAACGCTTTGTTTGCGTGTTGCAGCTTCTCACAGTCGAGTTTCCAAAAGTCAATTTCCGCACTGGTTCGCTTCTTGACCATGACCAGTTCTTCGGAAATGTGGGCCAGGTGGGTTGTCAGCGTAAGTAGCCGATCGGTCTGCAAGGCGGACGAGCGCTGAGACGTGCGGCGAAACGTGAGCAATTCTTGATGCGTAGAAGACAAGGCCTTGAACAGATCGCGCGGGTGCGACGCCATCGTGACAGCAATGCTGCCCAGCATGATGCTGTTCGTTCGCTTGCGCGTGTCGCTGTCTTGGCCGAGCGCATTTTCTGCGTGTTGAAGCCGCGCCTGCTGCTCTTCGTGTTCGCGCTGAACGCGTCCAACGGCCTGAGAATACCGCCTCGCCATTTTTTCGGATCGTTTCACTTCGTTTTCTTCAAAGTCGCCGTCGTCTTCATCAAGATCCTCACTTGTGTCGATCGAGTCGTTATTACTGTCGACGCTAGCCGCCCCATCATCAGCATTTACCGTTTCCGCATCAGATCCTTGAGGGACGACAAGACCATTTGTTGACGATGCATGAGACTGTTTGCGGTCCATCTTCTGGAGCAACATCGTCACGGCCGCTTGCTTTTCTTCAATCTCTTCGTTTCGACTCGACAGCGCGAGCGCCAGTGAGTCTTTAAGCGCCTGGATTTCGCGTTGCAGGCGATCTTGTTCTTGCTGCGCCACTCTCTGAAGGCTGCCAAGTCGTGCATGCGAATCCGCAACATTCTTTCGAAGCTCTGCAGTCCCTGCTTCCCGTTCCGACAACAAATGCTTGAGCTCCACGATGAGGTGCTCATACTGCTGCCATCGCCCGCCTCGTCTCTTTCCTCGCCGTGCCTCACTTGCTGGGTCCGAGGATGCATCGTTGTACGCATTCATGATCTCGTCCACATTGATTTCTTCTTCTGCATCAAGATCCGTTTGGAGGTTACTGTCCACACTATGTGCTCGCGCGTACTCGATTTTTTCAAGCCTCTCTTTAATGTGCGCACTTTCCATGACGGTGCGAAGAAGCTGCTGTTCGACTTGATTGGTGTGGGCGTTGGCTTCCTCCAGTGCTGCCTTCAGCTCTAGTACCTGCATCAATGTCTTGCGCAAGTACGAGCCATCTTCCTCATCTGGCGCGCCAGTTTGGTGGCTTGTAGCTGCTGCCGAAGCGTCCAAGTAGCCGCATCCATTGCAGGCACGACACATGATCACGCGCGATCCCTCGAGAAACGCCGAGCCGGGACGCCGAGCGTTGACACGCTTTGCTAATTCATTTTCAATCTCTTCGCCGTCAAGCCCCATCGGAAGACCCGCATTCCGTCCGTGAGTCGTGCTGTTCCGCTCGACGCCACGCGACTCGGCGCGTTGAAACAGTGCCTCTAACCCTCTTGAGACGCGCGTTTTGTCACGGTACGCACTGTCAGAGACAGCTTGCCACACCAACTCGTTGTTCAGTAACTCCAGGATCGAGTCGCCGACGTGGTCCCACGAGCACTTGGATTTGTACACACTGTCGATAATGCGTTGGCGCTCATATAGCCCATGCTGCGCCGTTGCAAACCACAGTTCGCCGTCGAATCCTTGCGCTTCCTCGAGCTGTTGCTTGAGGATTTGGACTTGCTCTTGCAGCAACTGACACTCGGCACTACGTAATAGACCCAGTCACACACCGTTAGCCAAACCTACTACAACCCGAGGACCACTGTCGAAACGCACACTGCCTCGCGCGCACGCTCTTCCCACTTTTCCTTTTCCTTGCGCATACCCGCCATGCCCGTCGTCGTGGCAGCAGCTTTACCCATCGTTTCAGTAGCAGCTTTTGACTGTGCCGATGGGTACAACCACGCGGCGCCCGCCTTGGACGAGGACGTCGATGTGGATGATGACGTTGCGAGATCGTTGGTGTCGTTGCCCTGACGCATGCCTGCAAGAACATCCTCCAACGCCCGCAGCGTGCGCGGGTCGTTGCGTTGCTTGGCGACAAGGTCGCGCAGCATCAGCAGCTGCTTGTAGTACTCTTTCCGCAGCGCATTGGTCTCAGCCACGCGACGGTCGAGCTTGGACTGCAGATGGAATGTCACCTTGTCGCTGTCGCGCTGCTGGCTCTCAAGCGCTTGGACGCAGCGCTGCTGCCGCTGCAGTTCTTGCTGGACGCATGCGTGCATGACGTTCACGAGTTGCGACTCGCGCGTCTGGATCGCATGCGCAAGGTGGTCGTGGAAAAACGCCTCCAAATCGGTTTCCAGCCATGGCGGCAACGTGACCGTGGACGGTATTAGTGTTGGTGTTCGAGGTGTTGGTGTTGGCGTACCGGTACTGTGTGTGATGGCGTGTCCAGTCTCAGAAGAGGGATGCGGGGCAGCTCCGCCAGGCTGCTGCAAAAAAGTGATTGAAGTTGCGCTTGGCTGATTCGAAGAGGATGGGCTCACTTGCAGACTCGAACTGGCGAGCAGTGCGGCTGGGTTAACTACAGTAGGCGCTACAGTAGTAGCGCGGGGAAGAGCCGGCCGTGGAACGAATCCGGGCTCTAGATTCGTTTTTTGGATTCCAGCCTGTGGTTCCGTCACGTCGGCCTCACCAGCTGTTTGTAGATGGGAGCGATGAAGCGAAGCCTGACCATGGGGACTGAGACTTGAAGCATAGCGGCTGTCGGCGGAGATGATGGGTGGGGCTTCAACGCTTGGCGAAAGCGAGCGTGCGTGGGCGAGCGTGGAAACAGCAATTTCTTGCGCCAGCCGTGTTGACCATGCAGCGACACCTGTACGCAGGAAATCGTAGGCGAAAAAGAGATCCGTGGACTGCGCCTTTTCCGACGCGAGCTGCGGCACCTGCGTGGTGAACGTCGTCGTCGTTGGCGGCACTGTCACACTGTCGTTGGCGTTGCCTGGTCGCGCGCCGTTATTGCCTGTCGCATAGGCATGGATCGACGCCAACACCGACGTCAATTGCGGTGATGTCATGGCAGCGGAAGTTGATGGTGGCACGCGGGGAGGGTGCATGGCCGATCCGCGCGGTCACTCCGTCGTTTCGCTGCCGCTTCGCATCCGACTCTTTTCATTCCTGGCTCTGGGAATGAAAACGAACACTCCGGTATCGTACACTGTAGTATGAGGTTACGTTTAGGTCAGTGTGTACCCACTCGGATCTAAGAGAAACAGTTTCTGTGAGATCAGGAAGCATTAGGAATTAGTGCTAATACAGTATATTTGTTGATCATGCCTATTGAATAATGCCGGACTGTTACCGCTTGCACTGAAAAGGGCCATTCCTGCTGTGCCGTTGTGAGCAAAGATTCCAACTCACAACCAGACACCCACCACTCTGCAATCCATATCATTTTGGCACGCCTGAGCCAACAGTGCACTCCGTTGGCAGCCAACTTGGCTGTGCATACATTATGGCGTGGGCAGCAGTGTCCGTATATCTAGAGCATACCAACAATGTCAACTGCTTAGGGATCCTCGAGAGCCGTGCTCGAATCTTCCGTCCAGACTCTGGCTGCCAATCATGCGGATCGCATGCCAACCAAATCCATTCGATTCGGTGCTGAAGATTCTTCCGTCTGGGCAGGTCTCTTGACTGACGCCATTCGCGCCTGCATAAGATTTCACAACTGGCGACGTGGTGTGTAGCCGCGCGGTCCTAACGAGCGCGGAAAAGCCTGTCGTCTCCAGCACGTGCGTGCATGCATAAAGATCTGATGACCGTGGGTGGCTGTCTCCACTTTGTGATCCCTGGGATTTTAACTTAAAAAGGTACCAGAATGATCTTACTTTACTCTGAGTTCTACGAGGCGGCGTCTCCATCCATTCCTTTCGGGATTTGCCGATCACAGTACACTGTACCGTAGTGAAATTGCTGTCCCAACCATCCCGTCCAGACTCGTGTGATGGCCTCCATAATGGAGGCGACTGGAGCCCACTGTACTCAGCAGCAGTGCACGCTGGACTCCGTTGGACTGGCGTCTGGGCATGCATGTGAAGTGCAAGGGAGCAAGAGGATGCGCATCTCGGCAAACTGGGTCGAAGTACTGTAGGCAACCGCTACGTACAGTACAACCACTTCAGTAATGCACCCCAATAGTCAACAGCACAATAACGAATACCTTCATCACATAATTTCAATGTTTGGGAAGAAGATAGACATAGATGATGCGAAATTTTATAAACCCGCTTACCTCGGCCAGTCGTAGCTGTTGACTATTGGGGTGCATTGTTGTACGTAGTACGTACTGTACGATCGGCCCGGTCTAGACTTAAGAGACCACTCCACACTGCTGTTACAGAGGTCATTTACCGGTACATGTATCATTGAAACGTCAGCTGGACTCCACTCACATTTTGGTCCCTCCTGTTTGGCCAATAAATACTCGTTTTGCAGTCGCGTGGAAATGGATGTCGAGTGGTCGTTGTTGACGAGTGGCGCGTGCCGGTGCCACATTGAGCGTAACGAAGAAGTACGTATCCGTACTGTAGAGACCCCTTGTCTCTGTCACCCTTGTATTATTCTACTGCATGCCTTTGTTTCTAGCGAATCCCAACTGTTGCGAACATTAGCAGAGTCCCAACCAAGGACCGCAATGTGATTGTGCCTGTGATCTTGTATCGTCCACATCAAAATCATACAAGATTCGATTGGCGCGAGCCATTGGTGCTCTTCGCCAATCATTGCGCTGGCGAACCAATCGGGACCAATCATGTGTTGATAAGAGTTCTAAACTTGCGCCAAACCGATTGTCAACGCTGGTACCATTCTCTTTTTGCTGATTGGCTGACTGCGCAAACCCCCTGGTTGTTCGAATTGAAAAGCTGTGCTGTAAAAAGTCCATAACATGCAATTTGAGATGAATCAGGGGTAGGGGATGTGCCGGCCCAAACTCCAAGCTCCACAAGAACTCAAGGAAGTGACTTCGATTGCTCCACAGGAAAGCAAACGAACGCCGCAGAGTGATGGTTGCTTGCGACTGAGCGGTCCTGCCCTGCTGCGGCTGTCCAACTGCAACAACCAGCATCACCCGTGGCAGTTCATTCTCGAAATTCCCTCGCTCCACTCAAAGCCAACGCCTGCTTGCGACGCCGACTTGGCCAACGCCGCACAGCGCTGATCTACTATCTACCCATATCTTCACACATTATCCGTCCTGCCCCACCATGTCGTTCTCCAGTTGGATGACCAAGTTGCGCACGCAGGAACAGTATGCGACGGATGCATCCAGTCTCGTCAGCGGTGTCGCCTCGTCATGGGCCGAAACCGACTGCGACTCGGACTCGGAGACCGAGTTCAATAACGATGTGAGCGTCGGAACCAAGAAGACCTGCAAGCTCACGGCACAACGGACAGCGCCGATCACGATTCCGCAAGCGACGCACATGACGTTTGCACGGTCGTCGTTAGAATTCATGGACTCTCCAGCGCAGCAGTATCCTCCACTTGAAAACTGCGACAGTCGCGGCTCGATGGCCACCATGGATATTAACGAAGCCGACCTTATGCTGTTTGGCAACCTCGCATACTTTCGAACGCAGCACGGGGCTCAATCGGGTCTGACCCACTGTCATCGAGCACCCGCTTCGTGCGCTGTGCAAAGCACAGTATCATCTGTGGAAGACGAGCAGATTTTCGACCTGGAATTATAAGCGACGCATGTGATAGTACCATAGACATAGAGGGATGCACACGCATCATGCCATTCATGAAGTTACACGCCAATACCAAAAGGACACTATTTATTCCATCATTTCACTAAGTTATTCACGCTATTGTCGTGGCTTCCTTGTTAATTGAGACACTTGACCTTCCGCTAATTATCCATTCGATGAGCACGCCGCAAATGCTTGCTTCGTCAGTACTCAACCATTTTCCATCCCCGTAATACTACTTTACCTAAAAAGTACCTAGCATGTCGCGGGCGTACACGCTTGTCGCACTGTTGCCTGTCTATAGAGTGGTCAACGCTGCCAGCTACACCAACGAATTTTCCACTGGAAGCGTTGCGTCCACGTCGACTCGTGCTCTGTTCACACGTGGCTAAGTGATTTCACGCTCAAGCGCTGCGACACCTGGAAAATTTCCGGGACGAGGATATTGCGACCCGGTCATCTAGTTATTCACATTGCGAATGATTAGCCCGACGTCACTAACGATGTGATTTCAACAATGCTTTTATTGGCGACGCGACGTTCTACGTACTGTACACTAAAGCATGGCACAGTGTGAATCGTGCATGAGAGAGGTGTCAAAGTGACGATCCACCCC
>JAADVD010000212.1:0-50221 GCA_023334535.1 Pythium vanterpoolii | reverse complement strand
ACGCCAACGCCGGACCCAACCACGGTCACTCCCTCACCGACACCAGAGCCGACGACCACGGCGCCGCCTGCCGTGCCCGTCGACTGTGAGCTGTTCACCGCCCTCACGGACCCCAGTCCATGGGGACCCTGCACGGACGATGGCAACGGCGTTTTCTACCGAAGCAAGCTTCTGTCCATCAAAACTCCCGCCGCGAACAGTGGAACCGAGTGCGTAAGTGAGACTGACCCCACGCGCACGGCCAAAGACATGTGTGCGACCGTCAACTGCGTGCCGCTGACGCCCGAGGAAGACCAAGGCGCTTACGGTGACTGCAAAAAGGACGACGCCACAGGCACGTACCGCAAGACCAAAGTGTTGGGCATCAAGACCCCCGCCCAGAACGGAGGGACCTGTCTGGTGACCGACCGCCTCTTCTCTGTGCCGTGCCAGGCCATTGACTGCGTGCCGTACACAGCCGAAGAAGACACGGGGGCGTTTGGGGAGTGTGTGGATGATGGTACCGGCAAATTCTTCAAATCCAAAATACTGGGCATCAAGACCCCCGCGCAGTTTGGCGGCACCGATTGCGTGCCACCAAAGGATCGTACCTACGCCGTACTGTGTGACGCGGTCGCGTGTGTGCCGGTGTCGCTAGACGACGATACGGGGGCGTTTGGACCCTGTGTGAGCGATAACACGGGCACTGTCTACTACAAATCCAAGGTGCTGGGGATCAAGACCCCTGCCAAAAACGGAGGCTCGTGTCTCGAGACCGACCGCACGATCAAGGAGGTGTGCAGCGCGATTGATTGTGAGGCGTACACCCCCGAAGAAGACAAGGGGGCGTTTGGCGACTGCCAAGTCGATGGCGCAGGCAAATTCTTCAAATCCAAAGTTTTGGGGATCAAGACCTCGGCGCAGTACGGTGGCGTCGAGTGTCCATCCGAGGCCAAGCGGACCTACTCGGAGCCGTGTTTACCTATCAAGTGTGTGCCGTTCACGCCAGAAGAAGACACGAGCACGTTTGGCGAGTGCAAGGACAATGGCGCAGGGGTATTCTACAAAGCCAGGGTCTTGGGCATCAAAGTGCCGGCGCAGAACGGCGGCACGTGTCTTGTGGACGAACGGACCATCAAGGAGCTGTGTGTGGCGATCGACTGTGTGGCGTTTACAGTAGCGAACGATCCGGGCCAATTTGGTGAATGCCTGGACGATGGATCCGGCACGTACTACAAATCCAAGGTCCTGGGGATCCAGACGCCCGCCCAGAATGGTGGGATCGAGTGTGAGACCGACGCCACGCGGAGCGTGAAAGAACTCTGCACGCCCGTGAACTGCATTCCGCTTAACGTCGCCGACGACCAGGGCGAGTACGGCGCGTGCCAACTGGATCCAATTATATCCAAGTACGTCAAGTCCAAAGTACTGGGGATTAAGACCCAAGCGAAATACGGCGGCACGTGTCTTGAGAAGGACCGCATTGTGAGCTCACCGTGTGAAGGGATCGACTGTGTGGTCAACTCACCTGACGAAGACACGGGAATGTTTGGGCCGTGCGAGAAAGAGGCAACCTCGAACACGTACTACAAAGCCAAGGTGCTGGGGATCAAGATGCCGGCCCAGTTCGGCGGTCTCTGTCCGTCACCGGCCGAGCGGACCCACAAGGAAGTGTGTCCGCCTATCAACTGTGTGCCGGTCGAACCCCAGCAAGATACGGGCGCGTTTGGGGCGTGTCAGAAGGACGACGCTACGGGCACGTACGTGAAATCCAAGGTGGTGGATGTCAAGACCCCGGCGCAGAACGGAGGAACGTGTCTCGAGAGCGATCGCACGGTCTCCCTCGTGTGTGCAGCCGTCAACTGTGTCGTATACACGCCGATCGAAGACCCGAGCTCATTTGGCGCGTGCCAGGACGATGGATCTGGCAAGTACTACAAGACCAAGATTCTGGGGATTAAGGTTCCGGCGCAGTATGGTGGGACTGAGTGCGCCCCGCTCGCCCAGCGCAAGTATTCTGAGTTTTGTCCACCAATCAACTGTGTGCCACTGAGCCCGCAAGACGACAAGGGGGACTTTTGGCCGTGCAGAGACGATGGCACCGGCAAATTCTACCAATATCGGGTTTTGGGGATCAAAGTACCGGCCCAGAATGGCGGCACGTGCCTCGAGAAAGACCGTACGGTCTCGCAGTTCTGTCCGCCCGTGCAGTGTGTGGTGTACGCGGCCAAGGATGACCCCGGGCCGTTTGGACCGTGCAGTAAAGACGCCGTAGGGCCATTTTACTCCAAGGCCAAGACACTGGGGATCAAGACAGCGGCGTTGTATGGCGGGTCTTGTCCGCTGCCGACCGATCCGTCGCGGAGCTACAAAGAAAGGTGTCCGCCCGTGGACTGTGTTGTCACCAAGGAAGCCGACGATACGCAGGCGTACAGCACGAGCTGCACGCGGTTCCCCGACAACCAGTACTACCGTACCAAGATCTTGCCCATCATCGCTCAGCCTGTGTATGGAGGCAAGGCGTGTCCGTTGGAAGCCGACCGGACGCTCAAGCAGCTCTGCCCGAACGACGGCTACTGCCTCCCGTCCGATCCGTTCTACAACCAGTGCGTCCCCAAGCTCGCGCAGTGTGGCGACAAGATCAATGACAAAGTGTACGACGGCTTTGAGCTCGAGCTGGTCAAGGGCGTACAGCTGTGGGAATGCTGCGACAAGTGCACGGCGACCGCGGGGTGTGTTGCGTACTCGTTCACGGCCATGAGCAATGCGGCCAAGAACGAGTGCTCGCTCAAGTGGAAGGCCGGCTCAATGATCAGGAAAAACGGCGCGATCTCGTCGGCCCCCAAAGTCCCAAAGTCGACGGCCTGTTCGTTTTACGACAACGGGTATAATACGCTGCCACTAGCCAACCTCAAGGAAGTCCAGACCGCAAGCCTCGCAGAGTGCTGCGACAACTGCGTGAAGTTGCCCAAGTGCGTGACGTTCAACCTCAAGAACAACAACTGCGAGTTGAAAGAGAAGTCGTGGGCCAACATTGTCAACTACGTTTTCGCCGCCGACTGGCGCTCGGGCAGCGTCAATTGACTATAAGAAATGAACAGCTGAAAATACTGTACTGTTGTCTCTTTCTCTCGTATCCTGATCGGACCTGATCCTCGCTGTTTTGACATCGACAGAGCTGCCTTGACATTGGAACCGTTAACTCAGCCTGCTTGGGTCCTTTCGAGAGTGTCTCATAAGCCCGAGGAAAGGATACGGTACAGGAGTCAGACAATGTCAATTACGTGAGATCACCGGAGATGGCTACGCTGATGTCACCCGTCATATCATGTGGTTTCACACCATAGAATGAGAGCCACACCATTTTGAATCACTCTTCACATCGGCCTGGCTCTGTCCAAGAATCCACCGTGGAGAGTGATAGTCATTAGCAAAACAAGGTGAGATAGATGAAGAAAACACCAATCAAGACATAAAAAAATCCTTCCATCGTTGACCTCAGTTTGTATCGGAGTTCTTATGGATTATCTCACCTTGTTCTGACACAACAAATCTCTCCACCACTAGGATTTCTTCCTCCATCTCTCTTGCATCCAGTCGAAATCGTGGTGACGGATGAGCCGCCTAATAAACGCACCCAACCATCGCTACGCTTTGGCTGCCATACTCAGCCCAAGTCATTCGGTATCTCTCGCGCCTAATGTTCCACGATCTGAACCCAACCCACGGCCGTCCGTCGCTTTACGCTCGCCCCATTCAGCGATTCTCCATCTTCTAATCTCCTCGCTTTCATGAAGCTCGCGCTCGCACTGCTGGCGGTCGCCGCCGCCGCAACCGCTGTCGACGCCACCGGCCTCGTGGGGACGACCTGTTCGTACGGCACGACAGCGCCGCCGTTGCCGCCCGTCGACTGTGAACTCTATTCGATTGTGAGCGATCCGTTCCCGTGGGGACCATGCGTTTTCCAAAATAGTACGGGGCAGTACGCCCGCTCCAAACTCCTGAGCGTGAAAACCGAGCCAGCGCACGGTGGCAAACCCTGTTTGGCAGTGGACGATCCACTGCGGACGGTCCAACAAGTGTGTGGGCCGGTGGACTGCGTGCCGCTCTCGCCGGTGGAGGATACCGAGCCGTTTGGGGATTGCATCGACAATGGCAGCGGCAAGTTCTACAAGACCAAGGTATTGGGGATTAAAGTGCCTGCCCAAAACGGTGGCAAATGCGACGAGGCAGATCGCACGATCCAAGTCGCATGTAATGCCGTGCCGTGTGTCGTTAACACCCCAGACGAAGACCAAGGGGCCTTTGGACCGTGTCTACTGGATCTGGAGGCTTCTTCACCACGGTACCTCAAGACCAAGGTGTTGGGGATCAAGACCCCGGCCCAGAATGGAGGGTCCTGTCCGTCCGAAGACGCCCGTAAATATTCGCGCGAGTGTCCCCCCATCAACTGCGTCCCGTTGACGCCCGAAGAAGACACAGGGGATTATGGGCCGTGCCAGCTTGTGGACGGAAAGTATGTCAAAGCCAAGGTGTTAGGGGTCAAGACCCCCGCCCAATACGGCGGTACCTGTGAGGACAAGGACCGGACGTTCACGCAGCCGTGTGCGGCCATTGACTGCGTTGTGAAATCATCCGTCGAAGACACTGGATCCTTTGGCAACTGCTCGGACAATGGCTCGGGGACGTTTTTCCAATCTAGAGTCCTCGGGATCAAAGTCGAACCGCAGTTTGGCGGCGTGCCGTGTCCAGCCGAAGCCAATCGGACTGAGTCCATAGTGTGTGCCCCTGTCAAGTGCGTGCCGCTCTCCCTAGCAGAAGATACAGCGCCGTTTGGCAACTGCACGGACGATGGCACGGGCAAATTCTTCAAGACCAAGGTTTTGGGGATCAAGGAGCCGGCGCAGAACGGCGGCACGTGTTTGGAACAAGACCGCACGGTGCGTGAACTCTGTGAGGGCGTGCCGTGTGTTGTATTTTCCGCAGTAGAAGACAAGGGCGAGTTTGGTCCGTGTCTGCTGGATGCGGAATCGTATATACCACGATACCTCAAGACCAAGATCCTAGGGATCAAAACCCCAGCGCAGAACGGAGGCTCCTGTCCATCCGAGGACGCCCGTAAATACGAAGAAGTGTGTCCGCCCGTCGACTGCGTGCTGCTCACCCCGGCCGAAGACACGGGGCCGTTTGGCAACTGCACGCCGAACGCGACCGGCACATTCTTCCGAACCAAGCGCTTGGGGATCAAAACCCCTCCGCAATACGGTGGCACATGCGACGAGACGAGTCGTACGTATACCGAACTGTGTCCACCGGTCAACTGTGTGGTCAACACGCCGGACGAAGACATTGGCAAATTCAGCAACTGCACGCGTTTTGCGGACGGGCAGTACTACCGCACCAAGGTCTTGGGGATCAAGACTCCGGCCCAGAACGGAGGCGCGTGTCCTCCAGCGGACGCCCGCACGCTCAAGCAGGCGTGTCCCAATGACGGCTACTGCCTCCCCTCGGATCCGTTCTACGATCTGTGCATTCCCAAGCTCGCCCAGTGCGGTGCCAAGAAGAAGGGGATCGTCTATGTCGGCAATACGATCCATCTCCTCAAAGGCCTCGCGTTGTGGGCGTGCTGCGACAAGTGCACAGCCACCGCGGGCTGCGTCGCGTACTCGTTTGTGCCGTCGAGCGACGCCAAGAACAACGATTGCTACCTCAAGTGGGCAATCGGCAGTGGGCAGCCCGTGTATGGGACCGCCGTGTCGTCGTCGCCCATGACAGCTAAGCCCAAGACGTGCTCGTACTTTGACGACCGCACGCTCGTTAGTTTCGTTGGCACGACGCTCGCCACCATCCCCACAAACGATTTGGATCTGTGCTGCACGAAATGCCAAGCCACGAAGCGTTGCAAGGCCTTTCGCATTACCGACGGCACTTGCTACTTGCAGTCGGACGAAGGCACACGCGTGTGGTGGCCGGGGACGCGTGCCGGCTACCTCCGCTAGGTAGAAGTTAGTGGGGACGGCAACGGAATTTCATGGAGCGAAATTGTCTAGCACACAAACCTGATGAATATACAGTGAGTGAGACGTCAGTGACGCTGCGTGTTGACATGAGAGCTCAAGGACGGAGGGGATCGTGTAGTGTTCTTGTATAAGGCAAGCCCATGGGTGTGCCCACCGACGTATTAACCGGCCTGGGTGGCATGGACGACTGGCGTCCACGTCTCGTGCGATGCACAATCAAAAAAGAGATGGCAGCATACTCTTGCATCGGCAAGGATTGATGAGCACGGTTTTTGTGAGGTCATAGTTTCCCAACTTTTGACAATATCTGGATCAACAAAACCCAAAAGCACCATAAATAAACTCCTCAAGTGATGACTTGGCCACTGCAACGAAAACATGTATTCCTCCAAAACGCGAAGCGGAGGCGAACGCTAGGAGTAGAAGCAGTTTAAAGCCGTTGAGGCATAACGGGCGAGTGAAACGACTGCAACGTCAGTCGTTACGCACGCAGCAATAGGAGCATTGAAATGGGAGCATCGGAATGGGAGCATCGGAATGGGAGTATCGGATACTGCAGTCCTCAGCCCTCAGTCTTCTCGCTTCCGTTTTGATTTGCGGTTGCACTGGCACTCCGAGATGAGACCAGTCGACCTCACGTCACGCCGCGGCCGCGCCGACCCGGGGTATTTGCCCGTGCCCGCGCTCCAATTGGGCCTTACCAGTCCGTACCTCCTCACTGAAAGCAGTACCTCGTCGCCACACGAGTCCCACATGAACGACAACCCCCTAGAGTCCCCACAGGCCAAGCCCATTCATAGTCCTCCCCCCACGATCGCACCGATCCGATTCCTCGATGGTCTGCGTGGTCTCGCCGCCCTGCTCGTCGTTACGCGGCACGCGGGATACATTGAAGCGTACGACGTTGGCGCACCAGCGGTCGACGCGTTCTTTATGCTCTCGGCGTTTCTCCTAACGCTAATCTACGAGAAGACGGCCCGGCAGTTGTTTCGCCGCCAGGCTTCGTACCGCGAGTGGAAATGGGTCCTGGTCGATTACTTTATGCGTCGCTTCCTCCGTGTGTATCCGCTTTTTGCTCTCGTGGCGTGCATACTCGCCGTGCTGCCCGACTACTGGAATGCCACGTTCTTCCGGATGGAAAACCCGACGCGATTCGACCTTTCAAGGTCCTAACGTTTCAATTCGACTACCAATACCACGTCTTCTGGACGCTGGCGGTTGAGATTGGATATTACTTGCTACTGCCGGTGGTGGTCGTTGTCTCGATCAAACTGCGCCGCCACTGGTGGTGGGTCCTCGGCGTCCCGTTGTACGCACTGCTGTTTGCCTCGGGATTCTTTTTCCACCGCACGCGGCATCAGCCGCTCTGGATGCACCTCCCGACGTTTCTCTGCGGCTCGCTCGCCGTGATCGTTTATTCCAAACTCCAGTTGGTGATTACACAGCGAGGGATCGAGCTGAACAGATGGCATTGGCTTGCGATCCGCAGTGTTGAAACGGTGTTTATTGGGGTCATGCTGAGCGTCGTCTTTGACGGTCTCTTTTTCCACTGGATCATCGCGAATCCATTGCCGCAGCAGTCGAGCGGCACGCGGTTCACGTCGTTTCACGTGACTGTGATCCTGGTAGGGGAATTGCTGATCCCAGGTGGCGCCGTGGCGTCGCTGCTCGAGTCGCCGCCGCTGTTGTATGCTGGCAAAGTGAGCTATTCGATGTACCTCTTCCATAGCTTTGTGGTCTACGCGCCGTGGATCCAGCGAATGCCGTACTACGACCGCGTCTTTGCGACGTGGGGACTTGTGTTTGCACTAAGCGCACTTTCGCATGTGATGATTGAGGCCCCGTGTCAGCGACTCGCAGCGAGGCTGGGGCAATACATCAAGCAGCGAAGCAGCGACGACGGGGCAGCTCGAGGGCCAGCGCCACCCCTACCAGTGTGAGGGTTCGGTGATGATCCGTTTGTCCTCTAAAGAGTCAGGTGTGATAGAAAGAGTGATGCACAATCTCTGATATTCAATACTGTGAACACAAGGGAAATGGATAAAAGTATCACTTGCGCATGAGAAGATTCTCGACGGCAAACACGTTCTGCGGATCGAGCCCTTGTTTCAGGCCACGCAACGCAGCAATGCCGGGCGACGAGATGGCGTCCGACAGCCACTCGCGGCGGTGCTGCCCAATGCCATGGTGGTGCGAGAGTGAGCCGCCATTGCTCACAATCGCTTCGACGGCCGCGGCTTCGACGCGGTGAAACAATGCGACCGGATCGGCAATGCCATGGTAATTGATCCCATAGTACACATAGACCGCGGCGCCCGTCTCATAGAGCTGCGTCACGCGACAGGCGATCAACGGCTGCGCAACTAGCGTGTGGGTGGCGTTGGCCGCCTCCGTGATGGCTAGCTTCACGTCGTCGCAGAGCTGCTGGATATTGCTCCAGGGCACGGCGGTCTCAAACGACTCGCTCATAAAGTAGTAGTCGAGCGCAAAGTCGCGAAGGTACGCAATGATATACGTGAAAAAGTACCCGCGCTGGCCGCTCTCGGCGCCGCCGACCAGGCCGTGGAACCGCGTGGCGATCGCGTGGATCTGCTTTTGCTGGCGCTGCACTTGCTCCTGCGTGCCTTCCATGAGCACGGTCGCAGCACACATGGTCGAGCCGTCAAAGCCGCGAACTTTTGTGACGTAGGTTTTCTTTGCAAAGTCCAACACACCCGTCAAAAAGCCGCTGGTCGTCGACGGCTTGAGCGCCTGACCGAGCTGAAACTGCGTATTGTCTAGCAAACGGATCGACGCCGGCACGCACTGTGCACGCACAATCTCGTGCATAGCCTCAATGCCATAGGCAAGCGATGGAAAGACCAGCGAATCATACACTTGGCACTGCGGGTACGCACGTACCCGAAGCGTCACCTCGGTCACGACCCCGAGCGTACCCTCTGACCCAATCAGTGCTTGCTGGATATCGGGTCCCATCGACACGCGCGGGACCGTCGCTGCGCGCTGGAGTGTCCCGCGCGGCGTGACCATCGTGAGGTTCACGACGAGGTCTTCAATGTTGCCGTAAATGTTCTTCTTCATGCCCGAAGCTTTGGTCGCGACCCAGCCTCCGAGTGTCGAAAACTCCCACGAGTCAGGTTCATGACCGAGCGTGAGGCCGCGGTTGCGGAGCCGCTCATGGAGATCGAGACCTGTGATCCCAGCTTCGACGCGGATCACCATGTTGTCCTTGTCGACATATAGAATGCGCTTCATCTCGCGGAGGTCAAGCGACACAATCGCCCGCGCTTCGGTCGCATTGCACTGCAGGGCATTCGAGACATTCGTCCCGCCGCCGTGGGGCACCAGGCACAGCGCGTCGCCGCGCAATTGCGCTTCGGCGACAATGCGCTCGACCTGCGCGTGACTTGTGGGCCAGAGTACGAGGTCGGGCAGGCGCCCCAAATGCGTGGCGTTGCGTAAACGATAAATCTCTTCGCACGTCTGTCCGTGGCTGTGGCGCACGCGGTCTTCCATTACCACGCTCACGCGCACGCCGCTGGCTTCGACCAGTTCCACAAACGCCTTGAGTGCACGCTGCTTTTGCTCGCTCAGCTGCGGGTCGACAATGTCGAACGCATCGGCGCGTGTGTTCTTCGCGAGGGTTTTTCGCGAGACGTCGAGACCGATCACGCGTTCGGCCCATGGCCGCAGCAGCGGCAGCGTACGGTCTGCAGCTCCGTGGAATACATCGCTGTATCGCTGTCCCGAGATCTCAATCACACCGGCTGAATTCACAAAGAGCTTGGTGTCCTCGTAGCCCCAGCCGATCCAGCGCGTCTCGCTCGACGCGTGGACACGAGGAGAAGAGGAAGAAGCCGATGGTGCTGGTATTGCGGTGGTTGGGACGCCGGTGATGTGGCCGACGATGCGGCGCATGCGCGCGACCGTCGCGGGCGTCACGGGCTTCTCCTCGGTCGTCATCTTGGGCACTGGAGACGAAGAAAAACGTGCAATGTGGGACACGTTTTGCGAGTGAGAAGCTGCAAGCTGTTCGACTGTCAGAGGGAGGACGAGAGACTCAGCCAGGAACTGGCTCAGAACCGGTGTGGCAGATTGTGATTGGCTGTTAAGTAGCTCGGAGGAGACTGTAGCCATTTTGAGAAACAGAGTGATGGTCTTTGTGAGACCGTTACAGGATTGGGATCTTTGAGGTCGAGTCGCTCGTTCCCCACTTTAAAATGGCGATGGAATGGCGCGACGATGACCAAGAGAAGGAAATGATGGATGCATCCACAGTAAGCTGGGACTTGGAAGACGCACTTGCGCGAGCGATTCTGGGTGACGTCGACGATAGTTACGCCCCGACGTCATTGGCAGCGTCGACAGCGTCGATGCGCGACGCCGCCGAAGAAGAACGGCTCATCGAACGACTCCACGCACGGCTCTTCCCGACAAATCCCAAACCAAGAATCAGTCAGACAGCCCACGTGAATGCTCGTACGGGACTGTCAAAGAAGCAACTGGCTCCACGGGTCGTAAAGCCGTCGGCCGTTCGACAGACCCCAACGACATCATTGCCGCAATCGCAACGCTCAATCTCGCCTGAGAAGATTGATCAAATGGTCATTCGGTTCCGTCTACACGAAGCTAAACGCTCGCGGAAGCTCGCTTCGTTGCAGCAGCAGTCCTCGGCAAGCTCTATCGGATCGTCGGCATTGGCTGAGTTGGTAAACCCACGCTCGCGGGAACTCACTCGCTCGTTGCCAGGCTTCCAGGAACGCCAGGCGATCGCCCACGCAACGCGCGAACGCGACAGGGAGCGTCACCACCAACGTGACGAGCAGCAGCAACGTGCTGTACGCGAGTTACGTGCGCAGGCAGTCCGCACGCCGTGTATCTGTGGCGCCGGCCACTCCAGTGTTGTCTCCAATGACGCGCACGCACCGGCGTGTGTGCAGTTCATGGACGCCTGCGAGAAAACCAACACCTCAAGCGAGATCAAGCGCAAGAGACAGCACATGCGACGCACCGTCGACGATCTTATAAGGTATCATGACGCCACCAAGCGCAAGCAGCTCGACCTGGCGGCGACGCAGCAGCGAATCGCCGATCAGGAGACGACTTTTACGCCACAGCTCAACAAAAACTCGGTCAAGGTAAGTAGAAGTATTAACCACGATCTGTGTCTCGGGCTAATCGTTTTTTGCAGATCTACGAGGGCATGGTGGAGAGCGGACGCGTGACACGCGATCGGTTAACGCGTGCCACCACCCCGCCGATCTCTCCGCGGCCGCGTCAGCCACCGTTGTGTGCCAAATCCAAGCTCGTGCTTAAGACCACGCAGCGTCGATCGTCGATCACGTCGCAGAGGTCTATCGGATCCAGAGGCTTAATCTGGACAGGTCGTCGTCGGCCAAGCCACAGTCTGGTCGCCAAAGCCGCGTCGTTCTCCGAGTCGCACTGGATCACACCAGCGGCTGTCGCGCGAAAGGACACGCCGCCGTCGTCGCCACCGCCGCCGCCGTTGGTCGTCCCATGGACAGACGTCGCCTACGAACCGTCAAGTTGGGATTTTATACTTGCTAGCTTTGAGCAGCCAGCGTGGTTTCAATGAGTGGAATGCTCTTTTTCGTTTTGATATAGTATATAACTTAGTGCCGCCCATGGCCATCGCCACCGTCTTTGCCCCCGCGCCGCACTTGATCTTCCAATTCCTTGGCTTTCGACTTGACCCAGCGATAGGTCGCCGGCAGGCCACGCACTTGCTTGTCCATCTGCGCGACAATGCGGTGGCACGACTCCTGGTACCGGTCGCCAAAGCCGTCAAGTCGTTTGGCCCAAAAGTTGTACAAGGCCGTGACCATGGCCTTGCTATTGTCCACGGTCTTGCCCACAAACTCCTCTATGCCCACGACCCACTATCAGCCCCATCTCTCCACTTTTCAAAGTGTGACAAAAAAAACGTACCAAACGTCATGACCGGCAATACCGGCGGCAGGCGTGGACGCTTGGGCATTCCGCCCAGCGGTCCTTTCTCCACAAGCGCCGAGCCATCGTCTTCTGGTGCCTCATCTTCGATCGCGTTGGGATCATTCTCTCGGTCTTTGTCGTCCTGGTCGAGCTCACGCTGCACGCGCTTGTGTTCTTCTAGGCGGCGCATGAGCTCGTCGGGGTCGGTTGACACGACCATGACGCCAAGCCCACGCACAACCGGCAAGCGGCCGCTACGTGCGAGTCGGGCCGGGGCGTACATCGACAGACCAACGCCGTAGAGCGTAAAGTTATCAGGGCGGACCTTGCCTAGTAAAACATACTCAGAAACGTTAGCGTAACTTGAAGAGTACGAAAGAGAGAGAGGGTACACACCGGCGCGCTCTTCAATCTGTTCAATAAAATTTTCGGAGCGGTGCGTCTGGATCTCTACGCCACGACAGTGCGGCGGCAGGCGGTTATCAGCCATGGCTCTAGACACAAATTGAGGTTAGCAATTCTAGTATCCACTCGATCTCGGCTTGCACGCACTTGCTGTAGACCGAAAGACCGAGGCAGAACGTGCACGCGGTCGCTTCGTCCTGGGTGCTGGGTGGGACGACCGGTGGCGCATCACTCGCGCCGCCACGCGGCGGCAACAGTGGCGCCATTTCTCGTGATACCTTGCTCTGCTTTGGGACAATTTACTCTCGCTTTTCACATTTTGTGGTTGGGCTATGTGGTTTTCAAGCACATTTCATTGGCTGAAATAATTACCCCCTCAGAGTGACATTTGGAGCTCTTCGTAGTGCCACCCATAGTGGGGGGGGCAAATTAGTGTGCGTGCTGGTACACCCCTCCATCGCACTCGCGATGCTCGCCGACGCCGACGCAGTCGTCTGACGCGACGGCGGCACAGCAGCTGGTAGTGAAGAGCCCGGAGAAGAACACTCAGCAGCTGCCGTCAGGACAGGGAGAGCTACAAGTTGATGACGCCACGCATCAGTCGGCGCCGTCGCCGAATGCACCGCCGCCGCCCGCGACAGCAGGCAGCACCTCGTTCTCGCTAGTACTCTACACCCCGTCGAAGCACACGGGTAAATGAGCCGCCCCGCCGTCGCCCACCACCAGCGACGACGAGGGCCAGGTTGTGTACGAAGTATACCAGCACCCACCAGCGCCACCGCACTTGCCCTGGACACTGCAACCATGGAAGGACGAAGGATGATTGATTTCGAAACCTGACGCATGCGCGAGGAGCCATCGCGCCTAGTCAATGACCGTAGGTAGAGATGGCGTTCGCAGCTGCCCTTAGACGTCATTAACACTGACCACGCTTTGGACGACGCGGGGCCAAGAATCCCCCGATTCTGTGCTTCCATTGACTGTGCAATGGCTACTGCTGCAGCCTGGAGGGCAAAAACAGGATACGCAGAGCTATAACCTCGCTAGAATGACCGATGGCACTCCGCCGCTTTCGCCGCGTTACCTTCGTGCAACATTCTAAACACAAGGATTTCCGCTTCAAGCACATCCAAAGAAGAAACCAAGCAAGAGACAATGGCCGTGGCAACGCCCATCCGTAACGCGATGTTCTCTTCTCCAGACGCGAATGCTCCTCCTTCTCCTCGCTCTCCTAGTGCACCATTCGCAGTGTCGTCCTCCGCGTCGGCGCGTGCGCGGTTTGCACTCAGCGACGACTATGGCGATGAGGCCGCGCGCGAACTGGCGGCGATGCTGCGCCTCCTTACACATGCGGGTTTTGCCAAGGCGACGGCTACCGACTACAGCGTCTTTGACAGGATCCTCGGCGGCATATGTTGGCTGCTGCAGTGTCTCGTACAACGAGAGGACGCGGCGCATGGCCGCGTGCAGTGGCCGCTGCTCTTCCAGCCTCACGAAAAGATGAAGCCACGGCTCGGGCTTGCGCAGGACGTGGTCGCACGCCTCGATTGGTTATCACTTCACAGTCGTCTGCGTCTGCAGCCGCATCAGCTGTTGCTCCAGGACTTTGGCGACATTGGTGCCGTGCGGCGGCTCGTGCAGTGGTTGGTGGAGTTGCTACAGCAGCAGCAGCAGCGGGAGGCCATGGGGCATCTCGAGACCATCCGTGAGAAGAAAGCGTACTTGAAGATAGTAGGACAGGTGAAAGAAGAGCAGCCACCACCGCTCAAGCGAGAAGTGGTGTATCTGCAGCGGGCCTACCAGCCACGCCGCCGGTATCAGTACGCTACGTCCACCACGACCTCAGACAAAGCAGAGTCGGAGGCAGAGTCGGAGGACGCGCTGATCCAAAAATGTCTGCTCGAGTATGGCGAGCGAGTCGCCGTGGCGACTGTTGTGGAGAGAGAAGGTCACGATAGCGAAGCAGTGGACGCGGCATCCGTAGATAGCAGTGACCCACGCAAGGCCTTGATGGCGCAGCTCGCAGCAGCGAGTGTGGCGGCGGTCTCGAGACGGGGTACCCCGGATAACAGTGTGGTTACGGTATCGGCTGGGAAGGGAACCATCTATAAGTCCATGTCAAAAGATGCACGCGACTTTGAAGCCCAGTACCAGCGGATCGTCCAGCAGGCCTTGGTTGAACAGTCAGCGTTGCTCGAGAAACAGCGAGCGCGCGAAGCCGAGCTACTTCGACAGGTCGTATCGGTGCCCGAGACTCTCGTGGACGATGCTGAGAGAGTGAGTGGGAGATCAGAACTGAGTGCCGAGATCCAGATCGAGCAGACCAAGGTTCATGATCACCTCGTGCGGCTGGCCACATTGGAAAACGACAAACAACGTCTCGCTCGTCAGCGAGAATCGCTCGAACCCGAACAGCTGACGATGACCCAAGCAGTGGAAGCATTGCAAGCGGAGGCGAAACAGCTCGAGAACGAGGTACGTGCGAACCAAGACACGCAGCCATTGCTTCCGACACTCTGGAATCTGGTCACCAAAAACGAAGCGCTCAAGAAACAAAAGAGTGCGTTCAAGGAGAAGTGCAAGACTGAGCTCGAGGTACTTGAGACACGTGTGGTCCAGCTGCGCCGCCAAACCGAACACGAAGCTCTTCAGCAAGATGAAGAGACGCTGCGGCTCAACGAGATTGAGCAAATGCACGTGCACATGGCTGCCAAGCACAAGGAACTGCGCGTGGCGCTGGCTCGCCAGACGCGCCACGTACAAAAGCGCATGAAGCAGATCGACGATGTGCCCTCGCGCATGGAGCTGCTCCAGTATGAGAAGCGTTTCTTGGAGCTCTACGACGAAGTTACGTTGACCCTGGACGAGACGCGCAAGTACTACAGTGTCTACAACACACTCAAGACGACTCACGAGTTTCTCGAAAAGGAGATCGCGCTCATCAACAGCATGCACGACAACTTTGACGTTGCCATGGCGTCCAAATCTGCGACGCAGGTGTTCTTCTCGCAGTTGGATTCGATCATCCAGAATGTCGAGACCTCAGTGCGCAAACAACAAACGGTTCGGGCAGACCATCAAGCACGTGTTGAGACGCTCGACAGCAAGTACCAATTGCTGCTAGAGAAGGAACGCGCGTACGTGAATGCAATCCGTGAATTCCAAAAAGAGTGTGAGAAGAACGAGAAACTTAGTGCCAAGTTTGCCCAGTATCAGCACCACCACCACCAAGCAGACGGGTCAAGTGAAGCGGATGAAATTGCCAAGACCATGGGCGGCGTATCGTCGGACGACGGCGTTCTCTAGCGCAAGAGTTGGTCCAGAACACGGCGACTTCGGTTGGTTGCGCCGATGAGTGCGAGTCGTCAGCCACATACTTTCATGCCAACCGCGTCACGTTTTGATCAGTCTCACCTTCCCGTCTCATCCACAACCTCGGACGCCGCCGATACCACGATCCACGCTTTAGTGTGGGCGACAGGACGTAGCTTCATCATCCAATTCATGTCACCATCGTCAATGTGCTTTAAGTCGCCTACGTTGCTGTGAAGCAACGCCGGTTACGGTGGCGTGCGGAACCGATCGGCGGCGCGCGAGGTATCGCTGGGCAATACCACTACACAGTTGGATGCACCACATGAGCGCATGGCCACTTCGATACTCGTAGGCGACCAAGCCCTTCAATACCGATCTAACGGCCGCTGTGTCGGTAAAAGTCTCCAACGCGTAAAGTCAATGGAGGTTGGTCAGGAGGTCCGCAAACACCCGTGGTGCGCCATAGGCTGTTGGCATGTGGTTGTCACGCTCGCTCATGGTGGTAACGCCGCCGCAGACAATGGACGGCAGGCGGCTGGAGCCAATACAGAGAGAACAACAAGGCTGCATTCAACATTTTGGATATTGGGTTCCATGGACATTCATTCCCACCTACGCTACTTACGGAGTGATGGTCCTGATATCATGTGGCGAGCAAGCGACATCTCAGTTGACTGGGAGAAGACGAAGACGAAGACGAAGATGAAGAAATATATCCTAGCTTTCTGGCTGTGTCTGTGTCTCCTCTACTACTACTACCGTCGTGTCTCTTTCGTCCTGTAACGTAACGTACGATAGCGTGCGTCGTATCGTTCCCAAGAAGCGCGACAGGGGCGAACGTCATCCTGCAGAACAGTCCTACAGTATTGAGGCGTTATGCGTCCTGTCTTTCTGGTACATGACGGGTCTCTTCGGCTTGTACTTCTACTACTACTAGTACTGCAAAGGATGATGATTGGTGATACTGTGATACGAAAATGCATTGCGCGAGACTGAACACATCCAGCCTCTCGCTCTACCCACCGACTCGACTGGCTTGTGTGGCCGTCTAGGCTGTCTTTTTGGTGGTGGCCTGTTTGGTGGCGTCCTGGATTTTATTCTGGATGTCTTCTTGCTTGCCAGTCTTGAGCAGCGTGTAACCCATGACCAGAAAGAGTCCGTACCAGTAGATGTGGAGCAGCTGCAGCATACTGAGCATGGTGTTCATGGGATGGAGAAACACCATCGACACGGACGGATTGACCTCGGGCAGAATGAAGACGCCGTGGTAGATCATGGACGGGAAGACGTAGAGACGCGAGTACCCCCACGACACGAGCAGCGCTATGTACATGACCACGACCAATGTCGTATTCCCTGTGTCAACGACCGACTTAATTGCGTCTACAAATAGTAATATAGTATCAGTTTTCCAACGCCAACAGTGGAAACCCAACAACCCACAAACGTACAGCCCGTGACGTCGCCGATATCATGGACAAAGGCAACCAGCGCACCAGGCGCCCAATAGTTGGCGAGGTACGAGCAGCCAATGAGGAAGATCGTGGCAATGTGGTGGACCATCATTTCCAAAAAGTCGTTGCGGATCGGCGTGAGCAGTAGCATATAGACGAGGCTTTGGAAATGGTACCCCAACTGCACGAGCGTGTAGAACTTGACGGCGGTTGTCGGCGGCTCGTCCAGCGTGTAAAAGCAGTTGACCATTTCGCCCGCACCGCCCAACTGCGGCGGCAGCCAATTCTCGTCCTTCATGACAACGAAACCAATGCTTGTAATGCCCACAAAGTATCTGGAATACAGTACCACCGTTGGTCAATCCAACACCATTCGTCGGAAAAATGCGTAGAGAGAGTCACGTACAAAAACTTGAACAGCACAGTCGCAAAGCGCTCGACGCGTTCGGGGTTCGCGCTTTTGGCCGGCGACAGGACGAGCCGTCCCAGCGGCTGGAACGCGCGCGTGAGCACAACGCGCAGCACGAGAATCACGGCCGAAAAGCCGAGCGCGAGGAAGAGATCGTAGAAATGCGGCATCTCGGCGTAGCGCTGGCGGAAGCCTGTGCGCGCACGCATAACCGCGACGCCGTAGAGCTCGACGATGAAAATTGGCGCGAGCAACAGCGTCATCGCCAGCAGCACGCGCTCCTTAGCGGAGAACCGCAGCTTCATCTCGGTCGCCATGCTACACTACTCGATTGTTGGATAATGGATGTTGGATGCCGTGTGGGGTCGGTCGGCGCCTTTTGTTGGCGCGGGTGTTTGGTCTCGTACCCTTCGAGCGATCGATCGAGCCAAGAAACAACCAACCCCAACAACCAGAACAGCTGCACGAGGATTGGAGGGACGACTCAAACGTTCCAACGTTGGCGTCGGTCGGCAGGGCCACATTCGCATCTAGCCCATTGTCTGGGGCGTTTCAGACATCGACGACGGATGAGTCAAATACCGGTGTGTATCGGTATTCAAGGGTACGACTGGTACGCTGTTCTCGTACTGTACCATCGAGTCACATCCGCCGATGACCCGACCGGCTGAGCTCTTCGCATGAACCCACCGGGATGATGGCTGCCGGCTTCATCCCATGGTCAACGCACTGGAGGCGAGACGCGATGGGATGCTAAGAATGGATGCTTTTTACAATAGTGTGAAGCTGTGATGCGGTTCCGGTGGAACACAGCAGGTATAAACCCGATTCTCTTTTTTGGGGCTCTTGCGACAGAATGCCGGCAGCTGAGATGGTTAGTTTAGTCAGTTGACTTCGAAGTGGGGACGCGCTCTATGACAACGTCGTTTGGTTTGTTTGCTAGCGAAACGCACCAACTGACTGCCCCTTTGGCCGACTAGGGTTATAGAATGTACCCCAAGGTTACGTCTGAACTCCCGTTGTAACCGACCTACAGCAGACTGCTGTCAACAGTCAGCGAAACCTGCACTTCTGGAAGTGCCCAAGTCGCTTCGACGCGAAAGCACTGACGTTCGTGTGTGCAACGCTTGGCGCGCCTATCTCTGTCTGCCGCCAGCTATGCAGTCTCAAAGGTCGATGTATACTGGTAGTAGCAAACTGTACATGTGCATGACCATTCTCTTTTGCATCACATGCACTTTCACAGGATCTTGACTGGTTTCTGCGTGACCGACGAAGTCAAGGCGATGCGCTGCACGACTGACGTGCGAGTTCTGGAATCCGGAGCGCACCTGTCCAGCACGAGAGCTGCTCGTACTGTATGAAGGGGCACAGCACGTGTCGTCCAGTTCGTTTCACGCCGAACAGCAGCAGACTCTCATTTTCCAACTTATCACGTTGGTCGCAGTTTGCTCGCCACCAGCCACCCCTACAATCTCCGCTACCACACCACCACCACCACCACCAATATCAACAATGCACTCGCTGCCCACCACCTCCACCATCACAACCACCAAGAGCTTCATGCTCAAGCACAAGCTGCCCACGCAAATGCGACGCAAGCCTGCCAACGCCAACGTTGCCACCACCACCGCGCCCACCAACAAAACCAACATTGGCGTTATGACCACCACCATCTACGCCAGCAGCTCCCGCGTCGACGACGATCTGCTCGCGACTGTTCTGCGCGTGCACCTCGAAACCAAGCTGCGACGCGAGCGCGCGCGCAAGGGCAACGCAACACGCAAAGCACGCGTGCTGCAGCGCGCAACCAACGCACTGGACGAGCCTAGCGTCGTCACGCAGCTCACATCCCACAAGTCACAGTTTGGCTTTCGGGACGCGTTAGTTCAGCTTAGCTATTTCCAACACTAATTTATCCATCGAATGAGAAGATATCATTCCAACAAATACTGAGCCAAGCTAATTCACTTTATCAGATACCTAGGGTTCATTTATTTCTGGGTTTTCGGCGATGAGCTCAGCGACGTCAATGACCGCGGCGGCGCCGATGCGCGTCTTCTTCTCGCGCAACATCCCCTACGCTATCGGTATGATCTCCTTTCGGCTCGGCCTCTCTCCGTCTCCCTCCTGAGATCCAAGTCTAATTTCATTCTCGCTATCTAACGCCAGATCGCTTTAAGGAGCTGCTCGGACCGGAGCTGCTCGCACGCATCGAGATCGCAAGCTTTGACGACACCGACCGCACCATCTCACGCGAGCAGCTGCTGCGCGACGTGCGCGGCTGCGTAGGGCTCTTCTGCCTGCTCACCGACCGCGTCGACACCGAGCTGCTGGCCGCAGCTGGGCCGGCTCTGCGCGTGGTCTCGACCATGTCGGTCGGCTTTAACCACGTGGACGTGGACGCGTGTACAGCCCGCAACGTGCGCGTGGGCCACACACCCGGCGTGCTAGACGTGTCGACCGCCGAGACCGCGGTCGCGCTCACGTTTGCGGCCAAGCGGCGGCTAGTCGAGTGCGTCGACAGCGCACGCACGGGCGGCTGGGGCGTGTGGCAACCGTTCCAGTACTGCGGCTCGGACGTCTCTGGCAGTACCGTCGGCATAGTCGGGCTCGGTCGCATTGGCCTCACGTACGCCAAGATGATGAAGTTCGGGTTTGGTTGCAAGGTTGTGTACACAGGGCCGTCGCCCAAGGCCGAGCACGTTGCGCAATTGGGGGGCGACGTGGCGTTTCTGCCGCTCGACGCGCTGCTGGCGTGTAGCGACATTGTGAGCGTCCACGCGCCGCTCACGGACGCAACGCGCGGCTTTATGGACGCCCACGCGTTTGCCCAGATGAAATCGAGCGCCATCTTTGTCAACACGAGCCGTGGCGACGTCGTGGACCAGGACGCGTTGGTTGAGGCGCTGCGGTCGGGCGGCATTGCAGCCGCCGGCCTCGACGTCACGACACCCGAGCCACTGCCCACGACTCACGCGCTGTTCCAGCTGCCCAACTGTGTGATCCTGCCGCACGTCGGCTCTGCGACTATCAAGACTCGTCAGGCCATGGCCGACATCGCCGTGAAGAACCTCATTGCGGGGCTGCACGGCCAGCCACTGCCGCACAGCGTCATTTAGAAACGGCAAAGAAGAAAAGAATGGGGGTGTATAAAGAGTATGAACCTCGTTTTAAAAGTCACCGCCGAAGTCACCACCACTGTCACCACCGCTGTCGCCTTCATAGTCCCCGCCGCTGCTGTACCCTCCTCCGCCACCGCCAAAGTAGTGGGTCGGTGAGTGGTGGTGGTGCCCAAAGCTGTTGGCGATCACCATGCCCGTGGCGAGCCCAGCGGCGGCACCGAGTCCACCGGCCGCAAGCGCACTCCCAGGTCCATTGCCCGAGTGGCCATAGCCGTATGCCGGACCAGAGGCGTACCCCGGGTACCCCGGGTGGTACGCTGGGGCCATTGGAGCCATCGCATATGGTTGGTGCACTGGCCCTGGATGTGCATACACGACGTCGCTGCGCTGCTTGGCGGTCGGCAGCATGTCGTACATCGTATGGCCCGAGGTGCCAAAGAACAGCCGTGTCAGCTGCGGCGATCCTCCGCGACGTACGCTGCAGCAGCACACGCAGACGCCGCAGCATATAAACAGCACAAGGCCGAGAACGAGGCCACCGCCGAACCCACCGTTGTCGCTGCTTCTCGTGTTGTTGGCGCGTGGTTTACTGGTCGCTGAGGGCCGAGCGGTCGGTGAACTTTTGGAGCATCTGCACGCGTTCTTAGAGACCTTGCAGGTTGCGTCGCGTGGGCAGCAGCAGCGCTGGTGCTCGTTGAGCTGGTCGAACCAGTTGCCGCAGAACTGGCCGGGGCCGTCATGGTACGCGTGCGAGCAGTCACCTACACTCGCACAAACCTGGCATCCCGAGAGCGTGGGCGACGGCGACGGTGTAGGATGGGGACTCAGACTCACTAAAGGAGATGACGAGATGGTTGATATGGACGGCGCTGGAGGTGACGGGGGCGAGGTAGTCTCTGTATCGCCACTCGCGGGAGACAACCACAGCACGATCCAGACCAACGGAAACCACCTCGGCATTATCTTGATCCCTCGATCAGAGACGGTAGAGACGGAAAGCCGAGTGGCTATGGTTATCATCGAGAGCACGGCGAGCATTTGCCTCATGCGACCAAGCTGCTTTGATCATGGCTAAAGATAGCCGGATTTTGTTGAGTCATGGCCGCCAGAAAAGGATAGGGTCGAAAGCAGATCTGCCAGATCTGGTCGTGTGTGTAAAGATCTGGTCCACGGACCCGACATAATCACAACGCCCTAGGTGTTGCTGGAAAGTACCTCAACTTTTAAGTTCTCTCACATCAGCCAACACCATCACTCACCACAGTTCAACTTCAACGATTCGGACAAGGCGAACGATGATCCTCTATCACTTTCCCTCTATCTCGCTCCCCTGCGTAGTATTAGACTCGTCTGGTAATTCCACACTCGCTGGCCATGGCTCTATCTGTGACGCACAATGCGTTCGACGCTGCGGTCGTCGACGGTGATCTCTCCACCATCCTAGCATACTCTAGGAAAGGCCACGTTCACGACAATGTCTACGAAACCAACGCCGCGATCATTGTGACGCTGCCCTCAATCGCAACAACGTTTACACACCACGCGGAGTGGTCCCTGTGGGTCTGTCGACCGCGATCGCGATGACATCGCGCCGACCCCAACGATGTGCCGCTCGTCGACGCAGCATACGACGGCCACGTGCACGTCTCTCGAATGGTTCTTCTCGTGGTGCGAGTGTGTTGGGCTCATGGGCGAGACACTGGCCCTGGCCAGTCAGTTTGATGCCTTGTGAAAGCGTATCTCGCCCGCAAGGAAAAGCTCCGCTCGTGCTAGAGACGTTGCTGACGTCACGTGTCTTTTCCGATATGATCACCAACGAAACGAAAACGTAGCAAATTCTCAATGAGATCGCCAGCCACTGTGAAACTCCTGCGTTGTTTCAGTTGGCCATCGCTCATGGCTCCTGCGTGGAGACGGCGCTGCTGTTGATCGTTCGGTACCACCGCTCAAATTGCGTTAATAGAAGACGCCGGTGCGCGGCTTATCTTGTCGACACTATGGTGTTACGCACCATTGGACCCCAGCACTTTCGGCACTGAAACTCTTATGACAGTAGTGGAGTCGATGTGCGGATGCGCCGAGAAGCTGCTGATCAACGCGGCCAAATGTGCTCTGCAGGACACTCCTGCTACGCATATAGACGCTGGATATGTGGATGTGGACACTCGCGATGACGACAACGGACAAATTCTCGAGCGCGGTGATGCCGCTGGATACGATAAGCTCATCGACAGCTTCTCTACTGAGGCGTTGATCCATTTGCACTCCTGCGCACGCCAATACCGAGTTTTCCTCGTCGACAACAACCTTGGACTTATCGCTGCGGTCACTCTACAATCGCATCGGTGAGACGCGCAATGGACGAGCGCTTATCCAAACGCACGCTCAAAACTTTAAGCGATCACATGCATCAATTAATGCCTAAATCAATGTCAAGTTGGAGAGAGTTGGTGTGGAACGAGGTCAGCAAATGAAGATTCGTAAATAAATAACGGGCACTCTAAAAGTCGCCACCAAAGTCACCTCCACCACCGCTATCGCCCCCGCCGCCATCGTATCCTCCGCAAAAGCCGCCCGAGTCGGTGCCAGAGTCGTACGCCACGTTGCCACCATCACCGCTGAACCCGTCGATCACGATGTCGGCAATGACCATGCCGGTCACAAGCCCTGCGACCGCACCGAGTCCGGTCGAGAGATTAGAGTGGTGGTGGCGGTAGTTGTGGTGGCCGGCGCCATCGTTGTCATAGTCGTACACAGGCGCGGACGGCGCCATCGCATACGGGTACTGGTCCGCTCCAGAGGCGTACACGGCCTGGACTGGCACCGCGACAGGGATTGCCCCAGGCACCGTGCCGCCGAGAGGCCGTGTACCCGCTTGCTTCTTCTGCTGTCGCGTCGCCACGCGCACCATGCACCAACAGAGACCAATGCCACAGCTTAAAAACACAACACTACCCATGGCGACGCCGATCCAGCCACTGGTTGAGATTGTCTTAGCATCTGGCTCATTTCGGTTAGGAACCGGCGCCGGCGGCTCCGGATCCCGCGGGCACTTGCAGGTGTGGGTGGAGACCTTGCAGGTCGCCTCGTGTGGGCAGCAGCAGTGCTCTTTCTCGTTGGCTTGGTTGAACCACGGACCGCAGTACTGGCCGGGACCGTCGAGGTACGCGTGGGAGCAATCGCCGGACGCCGCGCAGACTTGGCACCCCGAGAGCGTGGGCAACGGTGTGGGTGTAGGTGTTGGCTGGGCGTTGGCGAGCGGCCACCACAGCAGTGCCGTAATACAGAGAAAGAAGAAAATCCCGAGCCGTGTGCGACGAGCGAGTGGTTTCGTGGCCACAAACGGCATCGCCATCGCCACAGTCAATTGCGATGTGGGCAGCTTGTGACATGGAAATCCTCATGCGACCAGCTCTGCCTTGGTTGACGAATGTCCATTTTTAGTATGAGTGGGATCTTGAAGATATCTATAATAAAACCATTCTCCATCACACTCGTGGCATTAGAACAGAGTGGATACCGTCCATCTTGTCGGCAAATCTTACGGCATCCATAGCAGCGCGGAGTGCGAGAATACCTTTTCATAGAAGGTAAGATCACTATATAGATCACCCGCGGCAGACAGTGTTTGAGAGACCGGTGCCTTTTCCGTCCCTCCTTTTTACAAAAACCGCGACGCGCGGTTGAACATTGTACAGCAGTTGAAGAATGCAGACCGCGCCACATGAGGATCGCAGCCGGCGGTTGACAATCGCCAGAGAGCGTGGAAGTACGAGCGCCCCGTCGAAATGATCGCGAGAGCTATTCTACTGTACAGTCTGCACACACACGTATCGGATGTATAGTTTCTCTTCGGGTCCACAAGACCTGAAATTACACATGCGCTTACTGAGTGTGACACATGGCTACACTCACGCAAGCCCCCGATACCAGGTGAGATAGCCGAGGCGAGCTTTTGACCCAAAACGAAATTCTGATCTGTGCTACTCCCAGGATCACGCATGAATTTTGAGGCTCTTGTATCACAGAGTCCGTACTCGAGTGACTATTGTGTCGTCCACCTGAACTTCAGAATCCCCGTGTCGCCGAATCATTGTTGTACTGGTCACCTGCGTGCAGTGGGTAGTGGGTGAGGACTCGACCGTCCGCGCTGACTCTCCTACACTCGAGAATTCTATGGAGGTAGCGAGCGTATCCCTTTCAAGGGCTTCTTCTGTAGCAGAGACCGAACACGATTGGCCATCATTTGGCGTCAGTCGCAGACGCTTCTCTTCAGCGGGTGGAGACTGCAAAACACTATGCCGTACTGTACACTCGATAGAGTATACGTGTAGGACGAACGCATCCACGTTCCCCAGCCACAGAAGAAAAATCAAGAGCCGGCGCAGTCACGAGCCGAGCGTGAGACCGCCCACTAAACTATTTTACTGTGCGCTGCAGTTTAGTGGCAGGCCATGCACTCTCTCGCTGTCTCCAATTATTGCTCCTCATCAATCTGATGGGAAGCAATCGAGCGAGGGAGAAAGAAATTCTTGGAGAGAAGAAGTACAGTACTGTATCTCATCAATGTGATAGCACTCAATAAAGGAGAGAACGAAATGATCGAGAGAACGGATGGACAGACACTGGCCGATCACTGCCGTGCACCCGATCTCGTTACAAGCTTCCACCATACGAAACGCCAGATGTGAATAGACTCATCTGCTATGGGTGGATGGAAACACCAGACACAATCGAAGGATGAGAAACTCAAACCAACACAAAATTACACAAGCTTCAACGTTCCCACACAGTTTTGCGTGACGCTGATGAGACGGCGAGTTGTCAGCAAGCCAGTGAGCGACTGCCTGCGAATCGCAGTGCGATGGCCCAGGCGCCAGCTGCACCTGCACCTGCACCTGCACCTGCACCTGCACCTGTACCTGCACCTACACCTGCACTAGTCTGCTGTAGCTCACGCTTTATTGCCGTTTGGCACACTATTCTACAGTATGGATGGAAAATTCGAAAGCCCGCGTCGGCTCCGGCGTCAGCTGTACAGATAGTACTCGCGGAATGTGACCTACTGTACCGTACAGTACATACGGTATCTGGGTCCGTCGCAACAAAAGACGTCTTGGCAGAGTGGCATCCTTCTTTCCGTGCCTGTCGCTCGAATGCAATCGAAGCGATCGGATGCGCAGGACGATACACAAGACCTTTTGATCATGCCGTCCACGCAAACAGATGCGTCGCTTAGTGGCTTCCAGGACGTGTTTTGAACACGCCAGGATTTGGGAGATAGATACACGATTGATGCACTTTATCCATTCGGTCACGTCTGAAAAAACTCCAAGGCAGATTACATGGAAGTGTTGATTCATTGTGAAAGATTCCGGCGAGGGAGAAATGATGGAAGCACCTGATTTCCTCCCATCATTTGTCATGAGCGGAAAGGACGAATCAATGACACGGACGTAGACTAGCCACCACTCGCAAAGACAATTGTCATCATGGCTGCCATGATGCTCAAACATTTGTCTCGAGGGTGGAGACGTTTGTCTACCGGTCTTGAATACTGAAACAGGCTCAAAGTTTGGCTGAGACTATGTAGCAAAGCGACGTTCTGCAGTGATCTCTTCTCTAGTCTACCAGACAAGACATGTGGAGAACAAGCGGCGCCTTTCGCAAGGTGCCACAACGCAAAAGACTCTTTTATAGTAGACGCAATGCACGATTGGCCACGCGACACTTGGCCGCTGTAAACGAATACTGTATTCCTATTCTGTCACACACCGCCGTTCGTGTGGCTTGATTCTCTACTGTACAGAATGGGAAAATCCACGGCTTTTCCGTATCGGCACCAAAGGCGTCCGCATGCTCTATGCTGGCAATAGTCAAGCTTTATGGACCACAGAAACGGGAGCGGCGTGCGTGCGCGCGGCTTTCCAGATCAGATCCAGACAACGCACTCATGCCGATCGCCAAGGCGTCCAACCCCATGTCCTGTCTCTGTCCGATGACACGTGCATAACCTGTACGCGGGATGGCGCTGTCCCGACCCCTAGCCAGAAACAGGTCATTGTGTCCTAATAATGGATGAAGGTTGATGGAACCCTGTTTTGGTGGTTGGCAAAGCCGGGACGTGTCGCTCAATTACTTGATGTGTGGAGTCGCCTGCCTCATCTCCTTTCCTTTCCGAGTGTCGTTCTTTCTTTTTTTCTTTCTTTCTTGGCGGGTCTCGGTCTTGTTACGCGGGACGCGATGCCGTCCTCGTCAACTCGCCTTACCTCGCACGCGAACGCACGCAGGACGCGACACCAGGCACTCACGCTTTGGGGATCGCGATCTCAAACGCTGCGTTTGCAAAAGCGACTGGGCGACTGAGTTGGCCGTGCGTGCGTCAGTCGGTGCGCTCGCTCGCTCTCTCTTTCTCGCTCTGTCTTCGTCTCTGTGTACGTAAAAGCGGACACGCGCGACCCTTTATTTCTGAGACGACAGCTACAACGTACCAACTTCAGAAGATCAGGAGATAAGGAGATCAGGAGATCAGGAGATCAGGAGATCAGGAGATCAGGAGATTTGGAGGATTCGGAGGATCAGGAGATCACAAAGTCATTTTCTTTTACTACCGGCACCAAGCGCCGCACGTCCACGGACTCACTTCCGTACTGGACTCGAAAGCTCCATCATCGATGATGCAGCCCCGCAGTCCACATGCACCAACAGAAACGCCAGCGCGCATGATGGAACCGTCGCGACGCAAGCGCAAGCGGCCAGCGCCGAGTGACCAGGCACACGCCAAGTGCAGTCGACAAGCGTCTGGTTCGTCAGAGACCGAGGACCACGACACGATGGGAACAAGCGACGCAGCGTCCGACGACGGTAAGCGAAAGACCGCCTTTGCTTCTAAGGCTACTGCACCTGCAACTACACCACGCGGTCCGTTCCGCGGCAAGTGTCTCTACCAGTCGCGCAAGTGCGAGAACGAGCGCGCGCTCAAGCGCAACGGCCAGCCCCACAACCTATGCGACGAGCACCGCGACAAGCAGAACCAGCACCAACGCAAGTTTGACGCCAAAAAGTACACGCGCAAGGCGCGCACGCACAGCGGAAGCGACGGTGACGAGAGCGTCGACCACGAAGCCACAGACCTAGTGTGTGTGACACACGCGACAGTCGGCAACACCGAGACGGCCGAGCGCGCTGAACACGACACAAGCGAGTCGAAAACGGCGCGACCGAGCGGCAAGCGACGAGCAGGCGGCCCCAAACCCAAGCGCAGCAAGGTCTCACCTGCGACGGCGACCGTAACCCTATCCTCAGAGGCATTGGCATCGGCATCGGCATCGGCATCGGCATCGGCATCGGCAGCAGCTCCGTTTCCACCAGGCGTTGAGTCGAATATTCATCGTCTCGCAACAGCGACGACCTATTACTGTCCCGCGATCCACTCCACGGCGACCGACGTGCGACCGCTCGAGATGCGCCGTCCGCCGGCACTGGAGATCGCGCGCTCGTCGCCAGCGTCGGGCTTGTCGCTCTCGCACGTGGGCCGTGGCCACTCGTCTCCTGGGACTGGGACGTTTTGTCACGTCATCGGTCTTGACCGACGGTCTCCGCTGTACACCCATCGCGATCACATCGCGGTGCCGCCAGCAACACCGGTCGACGGCTCACGGCCGTTTCCGTCGCCGCATGGAGCGACTGTCGTCTATCCGTTCATGCGACCGCCGCCGCAAACCGGGACACGATCGTTCGACGCTGGCGTCACGCGGATCTCGCCCATGGGTGGAGCAGCCCCTGGCTCCGTGGGCCAGCTCGCATTCGATCGGCCTCGTCCGTTCCTCGACGGTCACCGTGTGATTACACCGGAGCACCACACCGCGCGACCGCTGCTGCCGACCTCAACAGCCTCGGCGTCGTCCATCGGTCGAGCGGACAAACTGCCGTCGCTGCAACAGCTTCCGCTTGGACAATTGGCGCGGGCGTCGGCGCAGCACAGTCCGTACGCGCAAGCCTCCTACCCAGGCGACCACCACTTGTCACCGACGCTCGGCCACAGTCCGTACGCGCGGCCGTCGCCTTCGCACCAGCACCAGCACAACGCGTTTGGATTTCCCCGTCCGACTGGGCCGCTGCTGCGGTCGCTCGCACCGCTGCGAGGCTCTTCGCATCCAACGCTGCGACCCTCACAAACGTCGCTGTCGCCGTCGCCACCGCACGCGTCAGCACAGCGATCATATTCGCAGCCGCGCGACCACGACCAGCACTTGTACTAAACAATACTGTTCTGTCATCGAGCCGTACTAAGTAATCAATGAAAACTGTCTTGCGTTTACAACAGCCGATGGAGCGGTTTCTTCTTGAACACGAGCTGGTCTACGAGGGCACAGGCATCAGTCTTAACAGTGAATTCGCGGCCGTCGATGGCCGTAAACTCTTTTTTGCCGGAATTGTAGCGGAAGAACTGACTGATGACGTCACTCGAAAGAAGGGGCGGAGACGACGCAGCGACGCTAAAAATTCGCACGACGTGATGGCGCTCGACATGATGTTCGTAGAGCGCACGAAACTTGAGTTCTTTCGCGCTCTTGAGGAGCACGATAAAGTTGTCGCACGGTGAGTCACTCAGCGACTGCAGTGCCGCGTGGCGTTCTTTGTCGAGCGAGCCGCCGGCGAGAAGCGTGTACTCAATCGCGTTCTGAACGAGTTTTCGATTCGACGGTTTCCGCACGCGCACGTAGCCATTGGTGGTGGTGGTACTCACCAAGGCGAACGAATCGCCCTTCTCTACGGCGATTGTCGGCGGAGCAGCGGCGGTGGCAGCGGTCGTGGGTGGAGTGGGAGCCAACGAGACTGGTACAAGTATCGAAACAGGTCGCGGATGCTGCGGCTGCTGCGGATGCGTTGTATGTGACTGTTTCTTCTTGTCTATGGCATCGTCGCGCGCCTTTTGAAGCTGCTGAATCTTTTTCTGACGTAATTCAGTGAGCTTTTGCTGGCGCGCAAGCTGCGTGGCTTCGTCGTGGGACTTCAGGGGCGACCCAGCCGTGAACTTCGCGACGATCGGTGGGCCCCGTGGCTTCGCGGACGCGACCGATGGCGGTGTGTCGTCGACGACGATGACTGGCGTCTCCTCGGTTGTGTCAATCGGCTCCACTACTATGTCGTTGTCGTCTTCATTACTCTCTGCTCTTGATCTTCGCTGGCGAGGTTTTGTCTCCTGTCGGTGACGAATCGGCACGCGCCCGTGCGCGTGAAATGGTCTGACCGGCCCTTCGTCTGCGACCACAGACTGTCGCGTCGGTTCCCACTCGTCTGCATGAGAGCGGATCTCTCGATTGAGGTTCTTTGCAGGTCGATTGTGAGTCGCCATTGTGGCCAGGAGCACCGAGTCATGTTCGTCCTCGTCTTCGAAGGTGGTGGTAGCCATCCGTCGAAAGTGACTGGACATCACATGACCCTTCTCCTTTTCCGTTCGCACCCCGACAACAGAGTCTGTTGGAGGTGGTCTTAATGCTTCTGGTTGTCTCAACGACGTCGACTTTTGAGTTGCGGACACACCACGCGATGGAATCAGAGAGGAACGATCAGTATTGGACGCTGCTGGTTCCGTCCGAATGATATTTTGCGACGGGATATCACATCTGGACATTTGCGAGGCCTTCACAACGGAAGTAACCCAACGCAGTGGCTCCTCCTGGGTGGAGACATCGTTCAATGCAGAAGG
This sequence comes from Pythium vanterpoolii, assembly GCA_023334535.1. NCBI lineage: Eukaryota > Oomycota > Peronosporomycetes > Pythiales > Pythiaceae > Pythium > Pythium vanterpoolii. The sequence continues at coordinate 19,850 of JAADVD010000212.1, read as the reverse complement.
CGCGATCGGATCCGGAGGTTGTGGCTTGGAGCCGCCTAATTTGTGGTGGTGAATAGTGCCACCGTTTCTTGATCGCATCGGCGACGGCTTTTCAGTGGCAACGGACTGGTGAACGTCCTCGTCACAACTTAAGAGCAGTGTTGACGCATGATTGGTAGACGTGAGATCGTCTCTACTGATCAAGGATCTGCGGAAGACAATCTCACTTTTAGCCGGTGGGATGATCTCGTTGATGTGAACTGAACGAACAACCAATTGTGTCGGCGAGAACGCTCGAGGCGTTTGTTTTTTCTCGTCGGCATCAGAAGAATGCGCCGACATTGATGCCGGCTGAATAGCGCAACGATCAGACGGCTTCTCTGAGGCAGCATCCCTAAGGCATCGATCATCACTTCGCACAATTGCGGCCATCGAGTGCTCCAGCTCTAGCTGCTGATATTGTCCATGGTGCTGCTGCAGGATCTTTGTTGCTTGATATTCGAGTTCCCACCACCCGCGAGCTCCGAGCTTGTTGCGGTAATGGTCGCGCGCCGACCGTTTCTTTTTCTTGTACTTGGTACTCTCCGTCTCGACCGCATCCGGAATTGGTTGCTCGGAGGTTAGGACCATTTCTAGCTCGTTCGAGTTGGACGCTGGGTACTCTATCATTGAGATTTCGTCATTGTCGGTTTGTCCTGCGTGACTCAATTGGTCCACTTTGCTGGAACCAGAATAATCCGACGCCGGATGCTCCAGTGCGTGTGACGACGAGAAATGAAACATAGAGTTCACACCACGATCGCGTTCGGCAAGAGGTCGAACTGGCTTGCCGACTTCGTTGGTGGCCACTGGATCACTGACGGGAAGGTTTGCGGGCGGAGAATACTCCTGACGTGTCGGACCCAACATGTGCCTCCTCCTCTCCCCATCGAGGCTTCGCCAGCCAGTGGTGGCGTCAATGCTATCAGTATTCGATTGTTTGGGGAGCGCTTGTACGTGTGACGCTGAAATGCCCATCCTCGCGTGTGACAAATTTTCCGGGATTTGTGGAACGACGGGGGATCGACACTCGACGGCTGTGACCTTGTCATATTGGCCTTGACTCGCTGCGTTTGCATACGAAAAAACATGCCCAGGTTGCCCAAGATCGACACCACCATCACTACGAGCCTCAGTCTCGTCGGATGGCTCGCTCGAAGTACCTTTTGGTCCATCGAATCTTACTCCTTTTGGTACAACTTGCTCGGCCTGGGGGAAGTTGAAGATCGTCGGCTGCTCGACCAATCCTGTTTCCTGGACGCGAACGCGCAGCGGTCGGAGCTCACGTGTGACGTCGAATGCAATAGACTCTTTGGAAATATTAGTCTGTACCAGATCATGTTCAGGCGTTTGTTCTTGCTTTGGACGTGGCATGACAGAGCTGGACATTGATGCCCTTGCCGTCTCGATCTTCATTTCAGGGCTTGGAACCGGAGCGAGTGTCTTCTTGGCCACAATTGTGGCCTCGACCATCGTCCACACTCGGTATGTCGCCGACGAACGTCGCAGTGTCGGTATCTCCTCCAGCATTTTCCTCACAAGCTCCGCAAGACTTTTGACGATTTTGATTCGCCCTGGTACAACATATAGCAGATATTTCTTGTTGGTGTTGTCATTGTTGCACTCGTCATCCATGCGAGGAAACCACAGCAACGCCGAATCGGCTGTGTTGTTCGAGCCTCCGCATTCTGACGCCGTCAACAATACGCAGAAATTGCAGAGCCGCGAGGCACTCGCTCGCTCTTCCAAGTCTTGCAACTCCATTTCGAGCGACTGAGTCACGTCGCCTTCCGCGTCCCACGTGATGTCGTTGAATGAAAGGCGTGAAAGCTGGTCATCAAGCGGAAGGATCTTGTTCAGTAGGCGGCGTGGGTCTTTGTGCGCAATGTGGTGCGCTGTTGCTTGCTGTGCGACTCTGTGCGCATCCACGACCATGGCTCCGAGCGTAGTTTTCGAACAAATGCTCTGCGGATTCGCATCGCGCTGGACCAGTGGCACTGCAAACCGAAGGCACGCAACAAGTGAGGTTACGAGCGCGCTGCTAGCCGGCTTTGCGGTGGCCATCGCTTATCTGAGAGTGGAGAGCGTCGCTCTATCCAATTAAGATCGACGACGGAAGTGATGCGACGCAAGCGCTTGAAAGAATACACAACGGCTGTCCAGAAATAAATGTCAGCGTAGATTATATATTTTATATAGCACAGTACCGTGAAAGAAATACCACCGGCCTTCTTCAGATAACAATGCGACCCGACGATACACCGCTCATGGTCTTGGCAACGAAATTCACTTCAACTTGTCTCTTTTATGTCATGCTGCTGAACGGCACGTTGCAAGTACTTGAGTCGCGTACACAGCGGAGCGAGTTGCACGAGTGACTTTTGAAATGGACTTGCGAGGACGCGCAGATTAGGTAAACGATCGTGGAACCACTGGGGAAAAGGTGCCGTAGGCTGCATGCCACCCTCATAGCCATACGGCGCCATGTAATACAGTTCCTCGAGTGACTCGACACACCCAAACGAGAAGCGCCGCTTGCTCGCGTTTCACACCGCTGGTAATTCCGTGTCTTTGAACACAAGCCACTTCAAGTGGCACAGCACTGCAATGTCTTCCAGAATGACCACAAAGTACACACGGTTGTGCACTTCCAGTTACTCCACATGCTCGACCATCGCACGAACATTTGCATTGTCAAGGTTAAAAGACAATTTTCCACGAAGCACGAGCTGTCGGAGTCGGGTGGCCACACCGACGCCCTTGCCATTGTAATTCTGCCTAACACTCTCGTCGTCGTTGCCATCGTACAGTTCAGCTGCCTCCCGTTGCACCAGTGGCCTTCGCGAATAGATGTACGAACCACACAAGCTCTCCCACACGAGCTTTCCCATCGTGGCAAGTATCCGACAAAGTCGCACATCCAACCATCTTCAATCTGCAGCTTGCGTAGGCGTGCTAGATGTCGCAGTGATCGGCAATGTGTCGCGTCATTGGATACCAGCAGCTGCAAATGCTCAAGCACCACTAAAGTTACGAGCGGTGTAATGTCGGTCTGCTGGAACCGCCCCATGCGAAAGCGTCCGTAGGTGCACCAGCGTTGACCAGGCACGGTTGTCCTCCAGGTGCATATAACAGGACAACGTTTTGTTGAGATGAACATACGCGCGCAGCGTCTCCACATGCGCGTTTATGGCGGCACTCGGACACTCCTCCCATTTTCCACGTACGATGAGCAGCTCGAGCGGTGCAGCTTTCGCCAGCACTCGACATTACAAAGCCAATCACAGTGGTACGGCGACGTCAGCAACACAAGCGACTGTAGACACGGCAACTAACAGCGATCGCAAACTAATCAATGTTGGTGTCCTCGAGGTGTAGTGCACGGAGATACTGTAAGGAAACAAGTAGATTGGTGGCGCGCTCGCTTGATCACGAGCTCTTGGAGCCGTGGGACACTCGCTGGCAGCTCTGCCAGGTCCAAGGGTCGATCCCATACGCAGTCGAGCTTAAGTCGCTCAAGAGCGCTAAACTGCTTGACAACATACCATTGATGGCCGCTCGAGCCTCTCGTGTACTCGTTCGACGAGACAGTGAGACAGCGCACGTGAGTGCGGATGCATAGCAGTTTAGTGGCCTCTACTGTATTGGCAACCGCAAAATGGGTCGGCAGCCGTGGCGGTAAATCGCTCGTGCTGTGGCTGCGATGCGTGCGCCTGGATCAGCTGCACGAGTATGCTGTTGCGGGTTTTATCTGGTTGAAGCCGCAGCTGCATGCGCTTTCGAAACGCCTCGGCGAGTGGCGGTGGGACGGCGCGACAGCACCACACGACGGTCTTGCGCCCGTCGTGTGATGGGCGTCAAGACATATCGCGAGCGTCGCGGCGGTTGCATCCGGCAAATTGACAAATGAAGGTGACGGCACGTGGAAGCTGGTTGGTGTGGAGGACGATTTCAGAAATCTTGATATGGCGGTGCTGACCTCTTTGTCGGTACGAGAATGAAGTCGACGTTGATGCAGATGGTGCTGCCTCGGCGCAACGGTAGTACGTGAACTAGAGAGTGGGTGGGAAAGGACGATTGAGCCGTCACCCTGGCGCCCACCTTAAAGCCAACGAGATGTCGATGGGGTCGGTTGGGATGTGACACGAAGGTGGAAGTACCTCACCAACATGCCTCCATCCAAATCCATCACACTGAAAATCACAGTCACGTTTCTCAGAGAGGAACATTAGTATCAATTACTGGGTATCATCTGCAGACGTAGCCACAGCAAGGGACATTAAGACCATTGTGATGGCAGGAGAGTCGTCCTGGACGTTGGCTAGCCGAGACTGCACTATCCCGCGTGATGCGGTACGAAGGATCCAGCTTTCGACATGAAATACCCGCGGTTGCGTTGTCAATCGCCCTAGCCTGCATCCAGAGCTACGTGAGGCGGGTAGCCCTCGTGAAGGTCGCGTTACTCCATCTCTCGTCTGCAGGTCTTTCCGGTCGTTTCTTTCGGTCTGCACTAATTCCACCGAATGCACCACCACACCAATACAATGAGTCAAATGTAGCCATGTTGGTCCCTGCCGATTCTGCATCCCACACCTGTCTCAGAAGTGTGGCACGTGCCACTCTCAGTCCCACCTGACAATCTGGACTCCTCTCGCCAGCTGGACAGCGTCGACGTGTCGAAGAGGTCCAATAACTCACGTCTTTCTTTCCGCCCATGTATTATACCACATCAACAGGCGACCACCACAGCTCATACTACAGTGTACCCTACAGCCATCCCTCCCGCTGCCCATTTGGACGCCATGGCCACGCAGATGAAGCTCGAGTTCAACGCCAAAGAGCGCGTCTTGCTGGCGCTCACGCTCTTGCTCGTGCCTATTTTCGTGTGCGAAATCTATGGCGTCGCCGCCATGCGGGAGCGCGCCGCATTCCACGACGCGGCTACGGCCGCAGCCATGCCGCAGCTCACCGAACTCCCGCTCGGTCTCGGCATTGCGCTCGCGATTGTCGCGCTGCGGTGTGTTCTCACCAAGCTCTTCCAGCCGCTGGGGCACGTCGTGCTCGCCCCCACCAAGCGCACGACCGAGCGCGTCGAGCGGTTCGCGACTGTGCTCTTCAAGTTTATCTACTTTGTGGGCATTACGCTCGCTGGTTTTGCGATCATGAAGGACGAGACTTGGTTCCCCACGTCGCTGGGCGGCCATGGCTCAGTGGTCGCGTCGTTTCGCGTGATCGACACGCCGCCGTCGGCCACGCTCAAATTGTATTTCCTGGTCCAGCTCGGGTACCATACGCACAGTCTCCTCTACATGCTACTGCTCACGCCGATCCGGAACGACTTTTTAGAAATGCTGCTGCACCACGTGGCCACGATTTTCCTCATTGGCAGTTCGTTCTTGGCAAACTACACGGCCAAAGGCGCGCTTGTCACGTTCCTCCATGACACGGGCGACATTGCAGCCTGTGCGTTTTTTTCTCGGTGTCGTGGTGTTCCTTTTGTTTTGTATACTAACGAAGTCTGTCTATGGTTAGATGCGATCAAGTCGGTTGTGGATACCGGCAACACGCCGCTGACAGTAGTGATGTACCTCGTGCTGCTGGCGACCTGGGGGTACACACGACTCTGGGTCTTTCCGCGCGACCTCATCTACAATGCGATGGTCGTGGTGCCGCAAGTGAACCCGGACGTGTCGATGGTCTTTCTCCACCCAATCAACGCCATGCTGTGCATGCTACAGCTGCTCCATATCTACTGGTTTGTGCTCTTCCTCTTTATGGGCTACATGCTGCTCAAGACCGGTAAGCAAGAAGACATCCAGCAGCGACTCCCCGACCAGTCTCAGTCCCAGCCTCTGAAGAAAACGACCAAGACCCAGTAACGTTAGATATGGCATGTGCCATGGCGTTCCATATTGTAGGTAATTGTTGTACTTCATGTGGTCCACAGCACGCAAGAGTGATGGTATGTCAAACCTTTGGTCGCCAAACGATAATAGAGCTCAGTTCTTGCATTACGATAATCATCATGTGGAGCCATCCGTGTCCGCGTCGCGCACGCGCGCTGCTGCTGCGTCCGTACGCGCGCCTATCGTCCGTCTCGTCGGCGCGTCCACTACCTCTTGGACTGCGCAACTTCAGCGGTGCAACAGAAACCGCGTACGACGTTGTGGTCGTCGGTGGAGGCCACGCCGGCTGCGAAGCCGCCGCCGCCGCAGCCCGCGCCGGTGCGTTTTGTCGTCCTCAACGCTGTCGTTCCATGTCCTCACACTAGCTATACACAGGCGCTCGCACAGCGCTCGTGACGCAAAAGTTATCAACCGTCGGGGAAATGTCATGCAATGTAAGTCTAGCTAGGTCCGTTGTCTCATCTGGCGCATTTCTCACGGACGCAATTATATGGTGCTCCACCTGTACAGCCGTCGATCGGAGGCGTTGGCAAAGGCACGCTCGTACGAGAAGTCGACGCACTTGACGGACTCATGGGCAAGGTCGCGGACCGCGCCGGCATCCAATTCCGTATGCTCAACTCGGCCAAGGGCCCGGCCGTGCGTGGGCCGCGCGCGCAGATGGACCGCGACATTTACCAGCAGACCATGCAGCAAACGCTGCGCGACATTCCCAACCTTACGCTCGTGGAAGAAGGCGTCGACGACTTGCTGTTGTGCCCCATTCAGCACCAGATTGAAGGCGTGGTCACGACCTCCGGTCACTCCATTCGCTGCGCCAAGGTTGTGATCACCACGGGCACGTTTCTGCGCGGCATGGTTTACTTGGGGCGCGACATTCGCTTCCCCGCCGGCCGTTACATGCGCGACTGCAATGGGCTGGAGCCGCCGTCGGTTGGCCTCGCCAAGACCCTCGAGCGCTTTGACTTTCCGCTCGGCCGCCTTAAGACCGGGACGCCGCCGCGGCTCGACGGCGCGACCATCAACTACGAAGGCCTCGAAGTCCAGCCGAGCGACGACCCGGCCGTGCCGTTTTCGTTTCTCCACGAGCACCAGCGCGTGCCGCTGTACGATCGACAGGTCGTGTGCCACGCGACCTTTACGAATGAGCGCAGCCACCAGCTCGTCCGGGACAATCTCCACTTGCTGCCCGAGTACATTGGCGGCGACGGGCTCGGCGTCGGCCCGCGATACTGTCCGTCGATTGATGCCAAGGTCGTTCGCTTTGCTGATCGCTCGCGTCACCAGATCTGGCTCGAACCCGAGGGTCTCCACAGTTCGATCGTGTACCCCAACGGCATCAGTACGGCCTTACCGGAAGACTTGCAAGTTGCGTTGATTCGTACGATCCAGGGGCTCGAACGCGCCGAGCTCGTGCGACCCGGGTACGCCGTCGAGTACGACTATGTCGATCCCCGTTCCCTGCACGCGACGCTCGAAACCAAGCCGATTCGGGGGTTGTACTTGGCCGGCCAGATCAACGGCACTACGGGGTACGAAGAAGCCGCGGCCCAGGGCATTGTCGCGGGCATGAACGCGGGCCTGAGTGCGGTCGGCCGCGCGCCACTGGTGTTGGACCGCGCCGACGCGTTTATCGGTGTGCTCATCGACGACCTCGTGTCACTCGGCACGACCGAGCCCTACCGCATGTTCACGTCGAGGTCCGAGTACCGGTTGCTGTTGCGTCCAGACAACGCCGACCAGCGGCTCACGCAGCGGGCGTTCGACGCTGGTGCCGGCGTCAGCGACGCGCGCATGGCGCGGCTCGCCCGCAAAGAGCACGCGCTTGCCACAGGACGAGCGGCGTTGGCGAACTTCGTGCGCGATCCGCACGACTGGAATCGGCATGGGATCAAAGTGAGTCGCGACGGCGTCGCGCGCTCGGCTGCGCAGATGTTGTCGTTTGCGACGGTCACGCCCGCCGATATCCAGCGGATCTGGCGCGCCGAAGGCTACGCCGAAGCCGAGGCGTGGGCGGACGACCTCCACGAGGTCCACGATCTTCTCAAAATCGAGTGTCTCTACGCGACGCAATTGCGGCTCCAGAAACACGAGATCGATGCGTTCCGCTCGAAGCAGCACGTGGAGATTCCTGCGTCGATCGATTATGCGGCGCTCCCCATGCTCTCGCACGAAGAAAAGGAAAAGCTCGCGCTTCACCGGCCGGCGAGCATCTACGCCGCGTCGCGCATTGCCGGCATCCGCTCGGCGACGCTGTTGCTGTTATATCAGTATGCGATGCGCAAACCCATGGACGCCCATGCCAAGACCAAGAAGCAGCTTCGCCGAGATGTCATGGCCAAGCAGAAGGAGAAGCATACAGAACAGCAGCTTCGGTGATGAGGCGGGGAATACTCATACAGTATGACTTGATGGCGTGTTTTCCTTGAACCAGTTTGCTTTCTTGAGTCACGTGGATCGCACGATCCAGCGCCTTTTCGAAAGCGTCACGAAAAAAAAGAAAAAAGAAAAAAAATGGCGTCAGGAAAGGAGCGACAGATCCCATTGCTGTGAACGCGTCCACCGACTTGTGGACTACACTATCCAATCTCTGCATTGACACGCCACAGCTGCGGTTGTCGTCTGCGTGACGTGGTGGACATGTGGTGCGCCAATGTGGTGCATGTCGTCCGACGACACAGGAGCGGGTTGGGTGTTTCTCGTGGGTGAATCATCCAGGTGACATTGGCGTACGCTGATATTTTGGAGATATTTGCCTAAGAACGTGTGCTGATATGGATCCACATGCGTCCACACACAAGGTGACGCACGAAACCCCATTATGTCGTTTCATATTCTATCATGATCGACATCCAAATCGCATAACTTCGCCGCACGCAAGCTGGACGCAACAGTAAAGTTTCGATCTATGGAAAAAGATCTCGCGCTTGCTGAACGCGTGATCCATCATCAGCATTTACAAAACAAGAGACCTTGAAGGGTGCCACGTATGATACTGTACAGTAGCCATCATGTCTATGGTGGAGATGAGGTCTCACGCGGTCAGTTGGAAAACACCGGCGTCTCCGACACCTCTAAACGAGACCACAGCCAACTACAAGTCAGTGCACAAAGAGATGAAAACCCAACGAGCGACAAGCTACTGTGCTGAGGTCACTGGGTGACTGCATTGTCGCGGAGACAACTGTGGATGGTCCTGTCCAGTTTTGGTGCTTGGGTCCACTGTCAATGTACTGTACGATGACTCGATAGGGCCAAGGTGGACTGTGACTAGCGCTTTCGCTGTGGGAGTGTCTGGACGTCCGGGGACCAAGGCCATCGTATCGTAATGGTGTCATTCCGCGACCAACTGGGGGCGAGTTACGCTCTGGATATCCGATCCTGTCCGGATTGATCGCACAGTTTGTGGACGCCCTTTTTCGGATTCCTGTGCGATCCTTGTGAAACAATGCAACATCACAACAAACCCTCCTGTTGATTTCCCTACCCCCTCAACAATTCAGAACAACTCCAGCTGTCACGATGGATTGTACAAAGCCCGAGCATGGAGGAACCAAATATCGGGTCTAACAGTACAGAGATACGAGAGGTGTAGGGAAGTGTCCAAGCGACCCATCGTCAGCGATGTATTAGTGGAGGTTTAAATCTTGCGTCACTCTGGCGCGGTGATGATCGATGCCCACGTAAACGAGCCAAGCAGCCGGCGGCCCATCCATTTCAACCAACAGCCGCGCGCGATGCACGCAGTGCATCGTGACAGCTTTCAATTCGCTGGCAACCGACTTGTCGCGGGGAATCGGACGGACCACTTACCAAGTGACCAAGAACCCCCAGCTTCGTGGTCAACGAAATCGTGATCGCAACGCCAATCATCACCCACGCCATTCCAACCAACGTCTGACACTCGGGACGGCGCGGTCCAGATTCCCAAGTCATTGTTGTTCCTGCAGTCTGATCGCCATTACACTCGACCCAGCGCTCGCGACAGAAGAAGCGCGGACCCATCCAGCATCCGCACGACAGACGTCTGTTTTATTTTTCGCAGTGGCTGCTTTCGTCCTGACGCACCGTGCGACTCCTTTCCTTTCCTGACAAGTGCTGCATCCAGTAAACGATACCATGAACACACAATTCGGCTTCCCAGGCGGTGCCGCGACTGTACTTGCTGTGGCCGCCGCAGCGTCCGCACCTGACACATTTGACAAATCGCCGATGAATCCAGTAAATATGAGCCGCACCCCGGCCAATGCGACCTCAACCACCAATGTGCCGTCCAGCAAATTGCTTGACCGCCTGCACGTTGGCGCCGCGGACCTCGCCGCGCTCGCGTGCGTCCAGACTGGCTGGCGGTACGTCTCCGAGAAAAACAACACGACCGTGTACGAGCTGAACGGCGCCGTGCTGCCGTCCACCGTCAGCGTGGCCTCGACTTTCGGCACCAAAGCCGGCTCGAAAGCCTCGGACTACTACCTCGTCAAGGGCGTGACCTCGGTCCGCGCGGACGCCGACAGCGTGCTGTCGCTGTTGGCCACGTCCACAACCGAGACCTTTGCATTGCGGATGAACCAGCTCTTTGGCCGCCGGTACCAGAACGGTGTCCAGATCGACCACATGAGCTGCACGTCCCCGCCGGCGCGATCGCAGAACGAAGACGGCTCCATCCAAACATACACCGAGGATGACGCGTATGCGGTCAACTGGCTCTCCCTCAAATCTTCTGGAAGCAGCGACAACTCGCGCGACCTTACTTTTGCCACTTACCAGGACGCGTTCCAGCGCGATCCGCGCGGTGCGCTCGTGCGGATCGGCCGCAGGGCCGCCCGCGAGCCAACGTTGGCGTCCACACCCTCGGGTCCAGAAGGCCGATTGTTGGGTGTGCACGTTCTGCAGTCGTTCAACTTTAAGGACATTCCAGAATTGCCGCGCCACAAGTACACCGATCGCATGCACCTGCGCACGTCGGGCTTCGTCGTGGAGGAAACCCACGAGCGCGGCATCTTGCGGCTCTCGCTTTTCCTCTCGCTCACACCCGTGGCCGCGTCGTTGCGCAATCCTAAGAAGTACGAAAAGTGGCTGCAAACGTTGGCGCGGAGCGTTGGAAATATCGCGCTCCAATTCCAAAAACCAACGCCGGCTCCGGAATCCAACCGGATCCAGTGGAAAAACAGCGACCACTGCGCGCTCTGCGTCAAAAGCTTCCACACATTCCGCCGGTGCCACCACTGCCGCTTTTGTGGCGAGTCGGTCTGCAACAAGTGCTCTGGCTTTGTGGACTCTTCTAAGGTTCCAACGCTCCGCGCGGCCGCGGCTAAGGACCAGTATTCCGAAGTGCGTGGCTGCGCGCGGTGTATCCGTATCTTCATGGACGACCTGGCCAACAACCTGGGCGGCCCCAACGTCCGCACGAGCACGACTGGGAGCCAAAGTAGCAGCCACAGCCACAGTTCACGGCTCGCGTCGTCGTTCGTGCAGCCGCCGTCGCCGTTAGTCGTCCACCACTACGAGGACGACGACCACTCGTCCATCGACAGCACCAGCACGGACGGCCACAACTACCCATCGCGTCCACAGCACCGGAGTGCCAGTATCCCCATGGCCACCAACGTGAGGCAGCACAGTGACGACGCGTTGACGATGGAAGATCTCGATAACCACGCCCGGGCTAACCCGCGATTCACGCAGCCGCCGTTCGGTTCGAAGAGCGCGCTGGTCATGTCCACACCGCGAACGCAGTCCGTGTCCACTCCCGCGCAGTCTCCGGAAGAAGAAGACGACGAGGACGAGCGGTATGCCAAAGCGTTGGCGTTTGCTGGACTGCCGATCCAGAGTGTGGACGTCCCCACCCACCAGCTCGAGCATCTCGATCTCCACGGCCATGTGAGTGCTGACGACGTCGAAGATGCAAGCTCCCAGTTCGCACGGTCCATGGTCACCCTCAAAACCGCCAACGCCAACGGCTCGGCCATGGAGCCGGCACGAGCGACCACCGTCAGCACCAGCAGTGGTGGCTCGAGCAGTTTCAAGTTTTCTATGATGAGTGGCCACCTCTCACTGCATTCGGAGCCCGAGATGGAGGACTCGTTCGCCCAGTATTACCCACCGGCGACCGACCACCGATCTCAACCGCCACCGGTCGCCCCGTCGGTAGCGGTGCCATCTCACAAGCTTTACTCGATCTCGACCGGCTCGCGTCCATACACCCAGCAGTACCAGCCGTCCGCGCGGCCGCCGCGGCCACAGCCGTCCACAACCACAGCCACAGCCACGGTCCACACAGACCACGCTCGCTCGTCGTCCACATCGAGTGCGAGTGCGGCCACGTCCGTGTCGTTGCGCGCCAACGAAGACATGATGGTGCCGCTCTCGTCCGTAACCAACGACGATACGTTCAACACCAACGACATGATCCTGCTCAAACCAAATGCCCGGAAGTCGCCGCACTTTGTCGAGTTTTCTGATTCCCACCGCGAGTCCATTCTGATGCGACCCGGCGACGGCAGCGACATGATCCCACTCCGATTTTAATAGAGAAAGAAGAACAAGAAGCACGAGGTCTGGAGGGATGCAACTCCGCTCGGCTTGTTCATCGTGAGGAAGAAGTCACCTAGTTGTATTTATCACCAGTAAATGCCCTAAAATGAAATCACTTACTTCAGTAGCTCACTCATCTTGGTTGTCTTTGCGTGGCTCGACTTTCTCAGCCTTGACCAAGTCCACCAGCACGAGCTCCTCGTCGTCCGTCTCGCCTTCCACTTCGTGCCTTTGCTCTTGGTCGTGTTCGTATTGGTTTGATGGCACACTCGGTCGCCGCATCGTGTCGTGCTTGCCCTCGGTCTCTTGCACTGGCTGTGCCTGCTGTTTTTGCTGTTTGTGCTGCTGCGTGGACGTCCGCAGGTCTTTGACAAACGCCTCAAACTCGTCGACCGTCTCAAACGACCGACCCGCGAGCGCTTCGCTCGGGTGCGTAAACGCCTCGCCGGACACGTGAAACACAAAGCCGTCTTCCCCCTCGTCGTCCTCCCCGTCGCTCTCGCCTTCGTCTTCGTCCAATCCCATTTCGTAGGGCGAGTCCTCATAACTCTCCACGCCCGTGGGGTTCACGTTGAAGAGGTCGGCCCGTACGAGCCGCACGCTGTCAGTGCTCAGTACGATCTCGCGCTTCATGAGCTGCCGATCGCTCGCGACAAAGAGCACGTGACACACGACCTCGTCCGGCAAGTGGCCCACGTCTATCGCCACGCTGCCCGTGAGCGTGTCCGAGTGGTTCGTCGTCGTGTCGTACAGCCGACGCGGCTCGCCTGGAGTCGCTTTCAGGTCCTGACTGCGGGGCGCCGCGTGATCGAGCGCATCCACGCTCTCGCGCAACAAGACGTGGCGTTCGTAGTTGGGTTCTTCGCTACGCGGATCGTCGTCAGCGCGCCAAATGAGCTGAAAGTACCCGTGCAGAAACGACTCGTGGCGTGGGAGGTGGTACCGCACGCGCAAGGGCAAATTGATCTGATGCACAACACCGACGACTTCGAGTGAGAGCTGTCCGCGCCGCGGCTCGAACGCAATACCGAACGGCTCGGGCGGCGGCTCGTCTACCACGCCTGGTTTGTCCTCATCGACGGAATCGGTGACATCCTGGTTGCTCTGGTTTTGAGACACTGGGAGATAGGATCGCATAGTGCGCTGCTGGGTGTCGGCCTTGCACTGTCGCAGGACGTGGAGCGCGAGCTCGATGCGTTCACGCTCGGTCGTCGGCAGCGCCGTGACGAGGTCGGGTCGCCCACTCCCGCTGCCGCTGGGCGTAGCAGCCCAAGTCGAGGTTGAAGTGGCGGTGAATAGCTTGATCTGTAGCCCGCCGATGCAGCAGATCTCGGGCGGCACGAGATCGAACGGCAGCAACCCAAACACGTCGCGGTCCATCGCCATATACTTCGGGTACCGGTGGAAGAGGAACGCGACGAACGCGAGGTTGCTGGTCACGCATGCGCGGTGGAGTGCCGTCCACTGCGCGTTGTTGCACTCACTGGTCTGCAGCACGGTCGGGGCGACTTGTAGCAGTAGCTCCAACGCGATCTGCAGCTGCTGGTACTGGTGTGGCGTCGGGATTTCCATGCTCAGCGCCGTGTGGACCGCGTCCTCGAGTTCGGCGTGGAGCTCGGCGTCCGAGACCTCGCCATCTTCGACGTCGGCCACGCGCGATGCGAGTTGCTGCTTGAGTCGCTGTGTATCGTAGTCCTGCACGCAATCCACGAGCGAGCTACTGCTGTTACCCATGGTGGTCCGTGTTGGTCAGAGTGGAAGTATGAGCGATTAAGTACACAGCGAGACTTGTCACGCCCTTTCAAGATTTTCTATAAAGAAGCACAGATAGTGTGGACAACACTATCACTATCAGATACCTGGAGAAATATTGTGGTAAATCTCATTCCAAAGGTCTCACGTGTCACGTCTCAGCACCAACACTCACGACAGGACTGATTAATCTGAACACTGTCTATTCGTCGTGGCGTCGCACATAGGAATTTGTCATTCAGTACTGGTAGTCCAGTCCCTCATCGTCAATCTCGAGACAACTGTAGAGAGATCAGTCCGTCTTTCCACATGCCGTCGCCTGCCATAGTCTCGCGCGACGCGTTTTACGCGGCGTTTGGCGACGACGACCTGGAGTCGATCCGAGCGTTCTTGGCGCAACCACACGTACGCGCCAAAGTTGTCGAGACCAACGCGGCCTTCACGGCCTGCGTGACGCCCACGGCCGCGTCTGACTGTCCGTGGTACAGACAACCCAAGCCGACGTCGGGACCGCAAACAAGCGCCGAAAAAGAATGGATGCACGCCACACTTGCTCTATGACTGCCTGCTGGACCAACCGAGGCGGCGGCAGTTTGTGCACGACCGAGTACTTCTGCTCCACAGAATATCGCGAATATGGGCGACGAAAAATGCATTACCGTATGCAGTTCTACAAGGTCACTGATCTGCTCACGCGAGCCACGATTTGAGCCACGAGACTGGCGCGTCCAGTGCGGACGGTGCCACACAGATCGTCTCGCGTTGGTCCTCCATCGCATCTGAGAACGGAGGAAACTCCCAGGTGTCCAATTGCTTTTGTAATGCTGGAAATTTGGTTTTGATGAAGTCGGCGAGTTGCTGCTCCATAAAGCGGTTGCCCTGCTTGTTGAGGTGGAGGCCATCAATCAGCAGTGCTTTCCACTGCGGAGCTGGGAGTGCGTTGAAGATTGTATAGAGATCCAACACTTCGACGCCGGCCTCACGTGCGACTTCGACGCAGGCCTTGGCGTACTCGCCCGTCACTGCGTTCGTACGGTCCTGTCCACTGCCACTGTGGCGACGGTCGTCATCCACCGCCGGCGGGGTGATCAGTAATACCTTGGCTTGGGGTGCTTTCTCTTTAAACACAGTAACCATGGCGTGGAGATTGCTCTTGTAAGTTGGCACCGGTACGTGCTGTTTCTTCGACGGTCCGTCAGCGAGCGCTGCGTCGTTGGCGCCGAGCCAGAGCGTGATCAGTTGTGGGTGCAGCGTACTCCCCAGGTCTTTCGCAAGCGTGTTAATGACCACGTCCATAAACCACCTGGGGTAGAGATGGATTAGAAGGGATAATATAGGGGGATTTATGTAAACGTACTGGGTGGTGTAGCCGCCCATGCCGCGCTGCGCCACGTCGGCCGAGCGGTTGTAGCGGTTCAGCAGCAGACAGATCCATCCGTCCGTGTCCAAACGCGATGCGTACTCAGTGATGGAGTCGCCCAGCAGCAGCAGTAATGGACGCGGCATGATCTTCACCTGCTCTTTCAGCTTCTCGTCACTTCTCTTTGATGAGCGAAGTCGAAGACTGGAAAAAGTGGAAGATACAGCGAATTTACCACAAATTAAACGGTAGTTTACGCGAAATCTTGTAGAATACGGTGGCTATCAAAAATACTGTATTCAAGATGGATGAGTTTGCAATTTACCGTATTCGTTGATAGCCCCAATTGTTGTGACCTACGCGGATCCGCTTGGAGAAAGGCTCGTCGTCATATACTCTGCAGATGGCCATCGTGGATCGATCGATAGGAATCTCCATCTTGGAAGGACAATAAGTAGGCACAGCAAACGGATTCATACCATGTTCGAGATCAATCGTCAAAGAAATTCTCCATCCGCTCAACGCCGTAGGATGACAGAACACGTCAGCATGACGTTGATCATACAGTGCATAGCCAACATGACCTCGCGCATTAGGATTTGCACTATCGGTGTTCCCTACGGTACTCATCTTCTTCGAGTTGGAATCTATTGCGTTACATCACAACTCCAACCCAACGTGGCGTTGGTGTGGAGCGGATCAGCATAAACCCTTACGGTTGCGCGCGTCCACGTCAAAGAAACCGTGCGCTAGACTGACCCCAACGGCGTTGACGAGATGCGACATCTAATCGCCGAAATGACCAGCGACTTGACTTACTAATGGCATTTTTGCCCCAGTTGATACCGTGCTGTAACTGGAGCTTGGTAATGTGGGTGTTTGAGCTCCACGTTGCGTCGACCAGCACGTCGGCGCTGACAAGAGACGCGCCTTCGTCTGCGAGCAAACCCACCATGTCATTCTGACTGGACCGCGTCACAGCCGCCAGCGTTGCTGGGTGAGTGATGCACTCGCCGAGGGCGATGGCGATCTTCACGAGGTCAAGATTACGACTCCACATTGCAGCGTCGTACAGCAGCAGGTTCTGTAGGGTCCTCTGGACACGCGTGCAACCACTCGATCACGTGAGCGTGGCCACATTGTGCACCGACCACCAGCAGAATGTAGGCACTCAACCCGGTGATACTCGGTGGGTCCCCGGAGCCATGGACACGTCCCGTCACAGCTGAAACGTCGGTTGCTAAGGGTGATTGAGGCGCGTGCTGAATGATGTACGCTTCCGTCGCAGCGATCGCTTCGTGGCCGCTGGGTCGTGCAACATCCGCTGCGATCGTCTCGAGGTCGCTTAGGAGGAACGCGGTCTGAAACGCCTCGCGCATCACGACGGTCACAGTCTACGACATGCCATCGACGCCGAGATGGATGGTCTCTCTTCTAGAATCTGGTAAATCTATGTTCACCCCATTTTTTGCAGCCGATCTTAGTTTAAAATGTTGCCAACTCATTAGCAAGTGTATCCTATGATTTTCAAGGGGCGTGGCAAAATTCCAGTCAATTCACACGTCCATTTGACCGTGAGTTGGGATCAACCGCGTACATGTTCGCTCACGTAATTGTGCTAATCGTGCGGCGCGTAGCCATTATGGTCCCGTCTATTCGGATCAGCTCGGCTCGCCAGCAGTATTTTGGCAATTGCGTAGTTGGTCTGAGGTACGTAATGGAGCGCCAAGCGTCCGTCGTGATTGACCACATTCACATCACAGTACCCGAGTAGTTTCGGTGCGATGGTGGGCGATGGGTCCACTGCTGAAGTGTGAAGATTCTTCGAGAAACCCTAGACGCTACGTGCATTAATGTTGTCATGCCGTCGCCATCTCTCGTGTCCACATCCACGCAGCTGAATCACAAGTAAGTTGCTACGTCTGGTTCGTACACGCTTTGCCACCTGCGTGGGGTGTCAAATAGCAGAAGCAAAGGAAGCAGAATTACTAGCGTCGCACCCATAAACGCTATACTCTCGGCTGAGGAGAACCATTGGTAACGTTTGGGTGACCGTCGCGTGCGGCCGTGAGAAGGGGCACATCGCCCGTGTCCATTGAGTTGACCTTGGGTCTCCGGAGCCACGAAAATGAATCGTGTCGGTGAGTAAATGCTGCGGCATCGGCTGGTTGTGTCTCGAGGATGAAGGCATTGGCCACGTGCACCTCAACGAGGACGTGGGGCTGCGTGAAGAATGCTTCAATGGTGGGGAGATCACCCTAGATGACGGCGACGCCCGAGGCCTTGTGCGTCACCACGTGAATCATCTTGGCTGGAGTCGGACTGCGCAGAAAACAAGTGGTAGTCTAATGAGTAATTTTCCATTGAAGCTTATTCCGGTAGGTACAGTCGTGAGTGCAGGTGCTGAGATATGTTGCTCAAACCACGTCGATCATGAGATTCACCCTCATAGAAGAGAAGGATCTCTCGACCGTAGACGTTGCGTATGTATTGTTCCTTTCAACTACTGGAGACTCGTAAGCATGACAATAGCCGCCACTGCAACACCTACGACCGAATGCACTCCAGTCGCCCCTGACACCGCCGGCGCCTTTGTAGATTCCGACTGATTTGACGACGACGCCCCCGCACCATTCGCACACTTGGCTGCTTTGTCCTTGACAAAAGCGTCCCGCGCTGGTACAGCCGTCTTGCAGTTGTCGGAAAAGAGTCCGTCAATCCCCAACTTGAAAAACGCGAGGTACTCGGCCGTGGCGTTGCCCGAGTAGTTGACCGCAAGGCGATACGGTTCGTCGCGGAACGTCCACGCGTGGACCTTAAGCCCCACGGCGTGGGCATCGTGAATGACCTGCGGCGTCTCTTTGACAATGTAGTCCGCGTCGGTGATATTGCCATCGCCGTTGGCGTCGACCATTTGGCCATCCTTGTTGAACTTTGCGCCGATCGTGGTCACGAGATACCGCTTGTAGGGCGCGACAATGTCAGCGTAGGTCGCAATCTCGGCGAGTCCTTTGGGTGTGAGCATGTCCAAGTACGTGCCAGTGCGATTCGCGACGGTCCAGTCGTACGGCGTGTAAACGCCGACCAATTCGCCGGTCGTGGGGTTGTTGTAGCTCGCATCCACGAGCTGCGCGAGCTGCACTTTGGTTTGGTTGCGCAGCGCCTTGAGGTTCGCCATCTCAAATGACTGGATCACAACCGGCGACTCGGCCGTTGTCCAGCCGGCTTTCTCGAGCGCGGCAAGCAGCTTTTCTTCGAGCGGCAGCTTGAGCGCGCGGTGCCAGGTCGGGTGCTTGGTCTCGGGGTAGATCCCCACGACGCGGCCGTGCTCTTTGGTTTTATTTTGTACGAGCGCAATGATCTCGTCAAACGTAGGGATTTCGTACTTGCCATTAAAGCTCTGGTCGCGCTCGGGCAGCGGCTGGATCGCGCGGATGGTCTTGAGCTCGGCGAGCGTAAAGTCGCTCACAAAGTACCCTTCCTCTGGCTTGCCGTCGACGGCGACCGTGCGTTTGCGGTCTTTGAACTCGGTGCGCGTCGAGACATCGGTGGTCGCGATCATGTTAGGCTCGTGGCGGGCGACCAGCACGCCGTCCTTGGTGGACACGAGGTCGGGCTCGATATAGTCGACGCCAGCTTCGATCGCCAGGGAGTATCCTTCGAGCGTGTGGTCCGGGAGGTACCCAGCGGCGCCGCGGTGGCCAATGATCACGGGCCTGGCGATGGGTAGCCCCTTGATGGTGGCACACAACGCATCGTCGGCGGCGTGGACGGTATTCACCTCAAGTCCGAGCGACGCGGCCGCCAGCAGCAGCGATGAGATCAGGTGGACCATGGTAAGGTTAAGCGGGATAGTTATGATGACAGAGACTAAATTCCAGATTGGCTATTCTCACTTGGCCCACCCTGCGACTTTCTCGACTCGGGCCTTCGTACATGTGGACTTTAGTCTTCATGCTGTGAGATGATAGCGCCTTTTTCATTTCCGGATGGCGGTTGTGGCGCATCCTCCTTCTTGGTCACTCCTCAATCCTTCATATTAGGACAATGTAATCACTAATGGGTTATTGTTGAGGTTGAATTGAACTGAAACACCTGGGTATAATATCAGACAGCGGAGAACAGTGTGATGGGCACTGGGCTAGAAACGGCTGGCTCGAATGTTTGGCTGACACGTTGGTCTGAATTGTACCGCAAGCACATTCGCAGTAGGGTTTAGGGTTTAGGGTTGTAGGGTTGGTCCACGAACGGAGGCTAGGTTTTAGGTTTTAGGGTTTAGGGTT
>JAADVD010000211.1:0-50246 GCA_023334535.1 Pythium vanterpoolii | reverse complement strand
GCCGTACTTTGCCACCCATGCTGTCACTTTGGCCGCAAACGCCTGCCCAATTACTGCGTCATCATCGGCGGAAGCCTGTCCTGCCCGATTCTTTGCACGGAACGACAGCCGGTGGTGTTGAAGAACCGACCCCTTCCACGTGTCGGACACTGCAAAGATACCGCTTGGAATGCCATCGTCGGCGGCACCTCGAACGCCTTCAACGTCAGCATGTTCGACGACACGGGTAGACCATCTCCACGCAGCTCGTTGATCCATGCGACGATGGCCTTCAGCAGTAGGAGAGAGCGTCGTATCAACGCCTGTGGAGCGATGGCAGAGCAGTGATGATGTGCAGGAGTTGGATGCCATCTTGGTGATGAGACGCAGCTTCTTGATCCACCTGTGAACAAGTCGACGGATGGCACCGACTGTCTTACCGCCAAACGCGGCGTCGTACTTGTTCTGTAGTGCTTCGTGTCCACAACCGGCATGATAGTCAACCAGGACATCGTACTTGAAGTCGTACGTATACGCAGACCGCTAATGTTTCTTCTTTGAAGCACGCTTGTTCTTGTAGGTTTTTCGTCCTCTTCTTCCCATGGTCTTCGCGAAAATGAGAGGTTGTATGAGATGCAAAATCGGCTATCGGCTATCGGCTGTCCGACATATCATACCATCCACCAGATATTTCATGTAGTGACCATCACTAAAGTGGGAGACAGGTTGGCATTATTTTGAGTTTCACGGAATTGTAACCTTAATTTTCTCGGTTGCAAATTTTTGGTATAATCTGCAGTTCTTCCAGATACTGCCTCACCAGTTACAAACTGGTCTGTTATTGTACTTCCAACAACCAAGCACATTAGCCTAGTTTCTTCTTCAGCTCCATTTCTAGGGCCACTTCCTCAGCACTGTTGACTCCGATCCTCGTGCCCTCCACATTCGATCCCCCCTCATTCAGCGCCATGTCCTCGGGATGTGGTCACGACCACAGCCACGGCGGCCACAGCCACGACCACGGTCACGGTGGCCACGGTCACGGTCACGGCGGTCATGATCACGGCCACGGCGGCCACGACCATGGCCACGACCATGGCCACGACCATGGCCACGACCATGGTCATGACCACGGCCACAGCCGTGGCCGCGGTGGTCCCCGCGTCCACTTTGCACGTCCGCCCCCAGTCGCTGCAAAAAAGCCCGTCGTGCCCCCGGTCCCGTCGACGACCACTGCTGCAGCGAAGAGCGAAAATGGCAAGAAGAAGAAGGGCGGCAAGAAAAAGAAGCATGGCAGTGGCGCTGCGCCAGCGGCTGAGGACGATGACATTGACAGTCTCATGAACGACCTCGGGTTCAGCGGCAGTGGCGGTAGTGGCAGTAGTGCAAAAACGACTACTACCAGTGGGGACGCTGAGTTGGCTGCGATCCGCAAGGCGCGACCAGAGCTCAGTGCGGCATTTGCGGCAGTTAAAGACCGTAGCACGCACCCCACGGCAGCGCAGCAGACGTCCGCTGCGTCGGCGATCGCGATTCTCACGCGCCTCCAGCAGCGACTGGCGCTCACGTGCAAGCCTGACCGACTGAATGCAACTGTGCTCGACACGCGCATGCTGCTGGCGACGGCATCGTACGATGCTGTCAACTTGATGAACAAGTGGGACCGCGCGGCGCAGACCAGCCCTGCAGTCGCGTCCATGCCGTTGAATGCGAGCGACCTTGATAAGCTCGGCGAGCTGTGCCAAGTGCAGGATTCGCTCATGAGCTTTATCACCAACACGGGCCGCGTCTTTGCGTCCTGTGACCGCCTGACGCAAGCGCGCGAGATGTTTGACGTCGCCGAGAAGCGCTTGCTCAAGCTCGAGACGCGTCCGGTCGACAAGTTTCGTGGCTGGGTCAAGACCTACGCGATGGCGCGTGCATCAAGTGGGCTCGGCCAGACGTCGACGCCTGCTGTGCTGCGCCAATTGCTGTGGTACATTGACGACTTTGCCCCAGGCAACCCCGATTTTATGGAGCAGCTCGACGGACTCTTTGGGTGCCGCTGCTACTTTGCAGTCGCGTGCCGGGACGGCGAGCAGGCCTTTACTCGCTTTGGACGCGCCTTCCGCAAGCACGCGGGCACTGAGGGCGTGCTGCTCTTTTCGCAAAACATTCTTTTTGGCTGCGATATGTCGGAAGAGCTCGAGACTGTACTGAAGGCGTTTATTGCAACGTGCGAGGAGACGGGCGTGGGCTTTATCGAAGAAAGCTTCCACACGCGCGTGCCGACGATCCAGATCGACAAGTTTGAGTTTAGCAAGACCGGCATCGTCGTCGTCGAGGAATAGGCCATACTGGTACCGTGGTGACGCAGTCTGTGAGGGAAATGGCTACACCAGATCTGCACGATGATTGGTGCAAAACACCAGTTTAGGTGATTACCATTGGCTGTAAATACACTTCTGTTCTATCTTATGCAAGTTGATGGAGGCCAAAGGAAAATCATCCCAAGCCCAGGCAAGCCCATGGCGTCGTCCGCGCCAAGTACAAGCTCACCACAGAGTTCTTCTTGAACTGATTACTGCGCGCCTTCGCCCACGGCGGAGGAAGTGGCGGAGGAGCACGAGGAAGAGAAGATACCACCGCTAACATCAACTCCAGCATTATCACATCCTGTGCGCCTCGGATCGACGAGTAGCGCAACTGCAGTGTGGCCACACGAGCGACTCGCAGCCGTCCGACTACGACGTCGCAGAGAAGGCAGCGACCATGGCAGATCTATCCACGTTCCGAATCAGTTGGTTGTGCATAGCGCCACGACCGCAGGGTATATGGACACGCCGATGCTGCTTCTGACGCAGAAACATGCGCGATCTCCATTCCACAACGCTGGCCCATATGGGGCCTAGCAGGGCCATCGTGCGTTGGTACAACTCCTCATTGCCCGTGGTGCCGATGTCGTGCTTGCAACGCCAGTGGTCGTCGTATCAGCGATCTCACCAGCGACAAGGACTGGAAACGCCGACTTGTAAGGACCATTATTGAGCAGGTCCGTACGTTTGGCGATGTCGACCACCAAACTCGTGAGGAGCGCTTCCAGCAACTGCAAGTGCAGCAAGCCGAGAAGCTGCGTCACGCCATGGCGGTGCATCGCGATCAAGAACGAGGCGACCAACGACCGACCGGCGGGAACATCGGCAGAGACCAAGAGCAAGACGAAGGCGAAAGAGAAAGAGAAAAAGAAGTAGCGCAGACACGAGGTGCAGACGGACAGTTTCCGTGAATGAAAAAAACATGCGAATAGTAGCTTTTTTCAGTAGTGGCTGTCGACCCCGCCGCCGCCACCGCCATGATTCGCTGACGCGTGCTGTTGGGCAAAAGTCGGGAACGTGCGACGTCGCATCTTATCCAATTCCATCCGCAAGAACTCGATCTCTTCGGTCTGTGCGCGTGCCAAGTCGACAAGCTTGCGTCGCACGGTGATGGCCTTGAGCCGCGCCGCGCTATCGCTATTGTCGTCGGCATCCGTGGACGACCCCGTCCGCAACGCGGCGCTTTTGCGGCTCATCACAATGTCTTCGCGGATCTGGACCTGCATCTCGAGCTGTGCGACTTGGGCTGCAAACGACTCGTTTTCGTGGAGCCGCTCGCGCAATTGCCTGTCGAGTTTGCTCTGCTCGGCGTCGAGCTTGAGCAAGTGGTTCTGGTGGTGCTTGCCCAAATGGTCCATCTTAGCTTCGAGCAGAGCGAGCTCGCGCTTTTGCTTTTGGGACGTGTCGCCCGTGTGAAAGAGCTCCTGCAATTCCTTAGTCACACGCAGGAGCTGGATATCGGTGTACCGCTCTTCCATGTCGCGCGTCTGCATTTCGAGCAGCGCGTGTTCCCACTCCATGACGTTGATATTCTTGCGGAAGTTTTTGATCTTGGTAAGCACGCCGACTTGGTCTTTGCCGTGGAGCTGAATGACGTCGTTGAGCGACTCAACGCTCGCGCGTGCGACCAACAGGGAGTCGTGCGATGGTGCCATCGCGTTGCGGAAGATCTCGTCGCCCGAGCCATTGCATCCGGTCTCGTCTTGGCCTTGCTTGATGTGCACGAGCAACGGCGCGTTCTCGGCCAGCGCACGGAGCTGCCCGGCTGTTTTCGCCAGCGCCGCGCGGTCATCGTCATAGTGCTCTTGGACTTCGTGCAGTTTGACTTGGAGCTCGTCGGCAACAGCCTTTGTATGGGCCAGCTGCTCGGCCTTGTCGCGTACCGTGTGTTCCGTGAGGATTTTTTTCGTCCGGAGATCGTTAAGCGCACGCCAGACGCGGTCGTCCATCATGAGTCCGTCCGGTCGATCCACTTCATAATCGAGCGGCACAACGTGGCGCGTCACCGACGACGCATCGGCACTCGCGGCAGTCGGCATTTCAATGCCCAAGAACGGGTCAAAGTTGTTCTCGCCGTCCAAGCGATCGTTGAGATTTCGGGACGAAGACGTTGTGCCTGTCTGCAGGTTCTGAAGCAGCGTTGCCGCCGCTAGTGTGCGGCTCGACTGCTCACTGCCGGCTTCGGCCAAGAGCCGCTGCTTGGAGCCAACGCTTGATCCTCGGAGATTTGCACTGCTCTTGCCACGCTTGGGTCCGCCACCACCTCCACTACCCGTAAACCCACCCAATCCCAGCCCCGCCCCATAGCCAATGCGTACGTCTTCGGCCTTGCGTTTCTTGTAGAGCTCGACCAAATGCTTGACGAGATCGTGGTCCAGCGCAACGCCTTGTGTGGCCAGTGTCTCTTCGAGCTCGCGCAGAAACCCTTTTTCGTTTGTCTTGTCTTCGTCGACCGCGCGGTGCCACTCGTCTTTGCAGGTTTCGACTTGCACAGCAAAGAGCTCGTTCTCTTTCTCGCACACACAGATTTCTTGCTGCAGCGTGGTCATCGCTGTCTCCATCGCGTGGATCTCACCGACCAAGTGCTCGTGCTCCATGAGGTCGTCAGCGAGTCGTAGCTCGTACAGCTGCTGCGCCAGCACCGTTGTTTTGAGCGACAGCGCTACGTCTTGGAGCGCACGCAACTTGTCGTCAAAGCTCTTGCAGATCTCCTGGATTTCGGTCCGGATCTTCTTGAGCTCGAGGTCAAGACTCTTTTTGTACTTCTCCTGCTCTTCCTTGAGCTTTTGCTGCGCGGCTTCAAACTGGGCGAGCAGCTTTTTCTGGTCGGCCGTCATGTAGTCTACGGGCGTGTCGACCATCCACTGCTCTTTGCTCAGTGTCTGGTTGACAAGGTTTTCTTTCTTGACATCGAGCGTGCCGTCCATCATATCTTTGAGTGCGCGTCCTGCGACGTCGTCTTTTTGCCGCTGGCACTCGAGCTCGGCTTTCTCGGCCGCTTCTTTCTCGCGTGCGCGGCGTGCATCTTCCGATTCGTATGGCGTCTGGGTCATTTCTTCAGGCGAGACGTCGAGAATCGAGGTCGCAATCTCGTCGGGTGCCAACGTTGGGCGGAACAGGTCGCTGGTGGCGTGGGGGTTGCCAAGTTCGTTCGCAATCTCCTGGATGCGGGCGTTCTTGGCGTCAATTTCTTCCATTTTGGTCTCTTTTAGCGTGACCAGTTCTTGGAACTCGCGGTTGAACTCGGCGACTTGGAAGCGCACAAAGCACTTGAGCAGCTGGATCTGCGTGCGCTGCTGCTTGCGGGTGCGCACGGCCACGGGGTGGTACACGAGGTGGAAGCTCTTGGCGTCGTTAAGTGTCGCAGGCACGACCGGGGAGACCAGCGGCGACGTGCCAGCGGGGACGACGCTGCCAATGGCGGCAGCGTCGCTTGGCGGCTTGATGTCTTTTGAAGGAAGTGCAGTACTGGTCGCTGGGGCCAATGGCGCTGCGCTGGCCTGTCGCATCTTCTCGTTAATCCAACGGTTCAGCGACGGGTGGTTGGATCCAGCGCCAATGAGCCACTGCAGATTCGGTGGGACAACTTCGTGAAATCGCACGAGCGGCAATGGCGCGGTCGATGGTGGCTCGGGCGTGCGGCCTCGCATCCCAACGCCGCCACCGGTAGTACTACTGCCTCGCGTTGTCGCGAGCTGGACTTCGGCTTTTTGGTGTTCGTACTCGATCAGACGCAACAACTCAATGCGCTTGACCCGTAGCGTCTCTTGCTTGGTTTGCTTGCGCATGGGAAAGTTGTACACAAAGAGTGAGCTGACAGCCGACGACGAACCAGCCGTATTGGAAGTAGCGGAAGCCGAGGTTGGCGGAGTAAGCCCGCGCAGCTTGACGCCCGGCGTGCTGGCCGAGTCCCAGAACTCGAGCTTCATGCGTTCGCGCACAACGTTCATCTTGGCGAGCTCGCGCTGGATGCTGTCGCGCACGGCAAGCGCGCGCGCGTGGTTCTTGCGCATAAGCTTGTCGCGCCACTCGGTGTTGATCACAAACTCGTCGCGACCGAGCCGTTCGCTTTCGGGCAGTTTGTCGTTTTCCGTTAGAAGAACCTTGAGCTTTCGCTCGAGGTCGTTCAAGTGCGCGCGCGTCTTGTCTTTGAGGCGGTCAAAGCGATTGCGCGCAATTGCCTCGCGTTGGTCTTGGACGACGCTGAGAAGCGGCTCAGTCTGGGCGTCTTGCTCGGGCTTGAACGGATCTTCGTACTTGGCAAAGTTGGCAATATTCAAAAACAGCGGACTCGCCGTCGGATCGGGTCTGGTGGGACCGGCGATGGCACTCGAGAGCCGCACGTCCACAAAGTAGACACAGCCGTCGACGCCAGTCGTGACCAAGTACACATCACCGTCCGCTCCGACCGAGACAAAGCTCAGCGACGTGACGACCCCGAGATGCAGCAGCAGCGTCTTTTTCTTGACGGCCTGAACGTCATCCAAGTGGAGTTCGCTGGTCTGCAGCGCCGAACTGCCGCTAAACGACAGTACCCAGATCGTCACGGCACCAGTTACACCCGCGGTCGCGATGAGCTGCTCGCCGTTGCGGAGTCGCTGGCCGTAGACTGCGATGGCCGCGACGCCCGGCGGCTCGTGGGCGTCCTGGGCCAGTACTTTGGACTGGAGCGGCACTTTCTCGTTTGGATCGATCACGAGATCGGCGTATTTGAGCAGCAGCAGGTCGCCACTGTGTGGCGCTGTGGCCAGCAGCACGTTCACTGGTGCGTCCGTGAAAAATTGCATCGCTTGGCACTTGGGCGAGAACGCAACGTCGCTGTACGCAATCGGCTTAAACTTGAGCGGCACAGGCAGCGACAGCGTTGACGTGGTAGACATGACACCGACCGCCGCAGAGACGGTGCCCGTGTCTTGATATCGCGCCATGCATAGTTTGCCGGCGGTCGTATAGAACGTAAAGCTGAGTGCAGCGGGGCTGTGGGGCGGTACGGACCACTTCACGTCGACGATCCGTTCGTCCTGAGGCAGCGTATCAATAGACGCTGGCAGTGACACGTACGCAAGGACAGCAAAGTGCTTTTCGTGGTCGAGCGAGAGCACAAAGATGGTACTTTCGCTGGTCGAAGCCGCGAGCACGAACGGCTGCGTCGGGTGCAGTTCGAGCACGTCGAGCGCACGTTGCGGCGGCAGCAATTGGATCGCGTGGAGCGGCAAAAACTCGAGCGCGCCATTGCCGCCGACGATTTTGGCGACGCAGAGCGCACGCAATTTGCCGTGCAAATCGCCCACTAGCAGCAAAGGGTCGGCGGGACGCGCGACGAGCGCCGTGATCACGATCGACGGCAGATCAACCGGCACGATGTTGTCGGTGCTGCTACTGGCCCGATCAGCTACTGCCGCTGGGATTGTTGAGGACACGACGGTGCCGTCCGTCGCATTCAACCCGCTTGATACCGTTGTCTCGAGTGATCCGGTGCCGTCGCCTGTCGGTAGCAGCGCACTCACGCCGGCCGCAAAAAGCGCCGCGACGTTGGTCTCACCCATGCCGCGGCACTTCGTCGCGCTCCAGATGTAGAGGCGGCCGTTGCTGCCGCCGGTTGCAACCACCAGGTCATTCGTGAGTGTCCCGCCGCTCGGCGTGAGCGCAGCCGCGGCCAACACAGCACCGCGGTGGAACGAACCGCAGCTGCTGATGAGGCGCGACGCCACGAGCGACGGGTCTTCGATCGCACGCGTGCGGTCGCCGAGCGAGGACGAATTCACGTCGTCGTCGAGTTCGTCTTCGTCGTCTATTGCGATGCTCACTTTGAGTTCGTAGATGTGGCCGTCGACAGTGCCGACGTACACTTTCGAGAAGTTGGGCGAAGGTGCGACACTCGCAATGAGATTGAGTGTCGCGTCGGCCACTGGCGGTGCAGAGTAGCCAGGCAGCGTCGTGCCTTGGAGTAACTCGCCCGTGGGATCGTCAAGCCACGCGACGTAGCCGTCTGCGTACACAACGATAATTGTCTCGGTTGTGTACACTACGCCGACGACGACGCACCGGTTTGCGCGGGTCGCACCTGGTAGTAGTACGCCCGTGAGTTCACTGCCTTGGACGGTCGCGGCCGTGTCAATGATCACAAGTTCACCCGCGCGGTTCGCGACCAGTACGCGGCCCTGTCGCATCCATGTGTGGCACACCATTCGTTGGCGTCGCTCTTGAAGGTCTTGCGTGTCCAAGACACTTGGAACCGCCGCTGTCGTCGATGGAGGCACGCCCAAAGCTGGTTGGCTTCCGCTGCGACCGAGCGGCACCATGGTCGTCCAGTCGGTGAGCTGGATTGTCACGTGGCGAAGCGTGTAGGACGCACGACCTTTGTAGATCTTCCAGAGCTGGAGACCGTCATCGCCGCCCAGCACAAAGTGGTCGGCGTTGCTTGGGTCAAACGACGCAAACTCCACGTCCAGCGTCACCGTCGCGTTCGCGCAGCCCTTGAGCGGCTCGAGCTTGTCCATGTCCCACACGCAAAGCCGCTTGGGCGTGGAGCGGCTGCTGCTGGTCGGAGTCGTGGTGGTTATTGTAGGCGTCGTTGGGGCGATGTCGTCGGCACGCACCGTGAGCAGGCGCCGGCCACAGCGCGAGTATTTGAGCTGCGCATACTCCATGACCGCGCCGTTTTGCAATTTGCCGCGCAACTTCTTGTCTGGGTACGTGTACACGAGCACCTCAGGGTTCGGATCGCGAGAGGTCACGGCGATCTCAGCGTTACGCCAGTTGACGTCGAACGCTTGCATCTTGCGTGGCTTGGCCCGCAGCAAAAAGTGCTGCGAGTGCGTCACCGTGGACGAGAACTGGAGTGCGTTCCCGGCGACCGCAACGAGCGTGTGCTCGTCGGCCATCTGCAGTTGCGTGCCGCCGTATGCGAATACATGACGGGCAATGGCGTCCAGCGACATGGAATCAAACCTACGACAAGAATGAGACAGCTTCCAGAATGATCCCAAAAGAGACCATGACGGAAGACCACTGGTGCGACCTTTCAAACCCCAGAATCCCAACCCCGGTCAAGTACGAAAATGTACTTCTCTCTATTTACGAATTACGGACCTTCTTACAGCACGAGCGAACATGTCGTGAGGTCATCAGCGAGGTCTTCAAGCACGAGCAACCTGAGTGCCGGTGCCTGCGCAAGCAACCTGCGGAGACGTTGCATTGACGCGGTAGCTTGGAGTTCGCGACCCAGCGTCACCGCGACAGTACGTTTGTTCAATGGCTCACCCGAGAGGACCGTGCGCAGCTCCAGGGCAATAATGCGCGATACGCGAGAGAGCAACTTGCTCCAGTCGACAAAGCGAGCCCTCTGAAACTCGTGGTGCGTCAACAGCCGCTCGGTGATACACTCGTCGACGCAATCGAGCGCGGTCGAGTCTTCAAGCTCGTCGCTGAGGAGGGAGAACACGGATGTGAATGTCGAGAGCGAACACGCGACCGCTGCGCGCTGAAGCACAAGCAGAGCGATGCGGGCGACGTGAACTTTTGTCGCCTCGCTAGCGAGCTCACGTCGGTTGTGAACTGCGACAACGAGTGTTTCGTAACAGTTGACTGCTGTCGAGCCGAGAGCCTGGTGCTGTGGTGCCTCCAGGTCATCCCACAAGGACGTCTACAAAACAAAATACAATCAGTACATTTCTCTTGCTACATTGGATAGGGCAAACTCAACTCACCTTCAGAGATTCTTCCAGCAGAGCGCATAGAGCATGGAGGATAGAGAGTGGCGTCGTCGCGTTGGATGCTTCGTGGAAACGGGCCGTCAGCCATTCGAGGAACGCACACTTGGCAAGGAGGTACTGAGCGCCGGCCTCGGTCTTGAGCATGGCCACCAAGATGCTGCAAACTAGCAACTGCGTGTGGTCATCCGCGAGGTCCGAGCCAAAGAAGCTTAGCAGGATAGAAGGCACATGGCGGCGGATGAGCAGCGAGACATCGGCGTCCTCACGCACGCCTCGACGGAGACCGTGCAGCAACCACGACCGCTCCTGTTTGTAGGTCTGCGGCGAGTGGCTGTTGAACAACGAGTAAAACATCGGGACGTCGCTGAGATCAAACGCCGGCCGAGCTAGTAGGAAATGGTTTACGTGCGGGTACATTGTGTGGTTCGGGCGGCCAAGAATTGAGATCGTGTCGTTCATAAACACCGTGATTGCAGATGATACTCCCTCGAGTGGGTCTTGCAGCGCGTTGCGAAGCGTGTCCAGCATGAGATGCACCTGGCGTCCGGGTTTGAAATCGGTTGCCGCATCGGCACTGAGCGACTCGTGGACATGAGCCAATATGGCGTACGCATACTCACGGACGTCGTCGGCATTGGAAGACACAGCGCGGAGAGCGACGCCGACAACGCCTTGTTGTATCATTGCAGCCTCCGGGAGTGCGGACGATGCCACATAGCGCGCGAACATCGGTAGCAAATAAGACGGATCGTACACCATTGCGCGCGACGACTCCTCGACATCCGCACACTCGTCTTCGAAATCACCGTTGAGATACACGTCATCGACCAGCAAGGCAGCGTCATTCGCCACCAAGATACCGCGGTTCAAGGGGAACCATTCAATGGTGGCACGGATCCGGGTTGGCTCGAGTCCTCCGTTGAAGAGCCATGCCGAGTCCTCAATGAGATCGCTCCGCACACTGCCGTCTTGCTTCTGCGATTGCTCTGTCAGACACGACGAACCGAAGCGGTATCCATACTGCGAGGCCAAGATGCCGGCCTTTGACTCAAAGTCTTCGAGAAGCGATCGAATCATGCGGTCGGATAACGATAACGAAACGTCGTAGGCTCCCAAGAGATGCTGAAAGACCGTGCGAGCGTATAAGTCGGTGCCGCCGAGTCGAAGCATGGACGCGACAACCAGGAGTAGTTCCACACTGATGGCTGAATCACGCAGACTGGCCGAGAAGAGCTCGTGCGACGTCAGCTTCTTGAAGTGATCGCTGATAGAGTAGTTTTTCATCGAACTCTTCATCATTTGCGGCTGCTGTTCGAAGAAGCTTGTCACAGCACGTGATGCACGCACAAATCGGTAGAACGCTGATGTGTCCGAAGGTAGGTCCATTGCAAAGAGCCGCTTGATATCAGCCGCAATTTTTGCCATGACGCCGCGAACATCGTCCTCATTTGGCGCTTGCTGCAGTAGATCGCGAAGCATCAAGTGTAGCGCTTGGAGCGTGCGTTGGCTCGACTCATTGTTCGCATCGCTTTCGATTGCGTAGGTGATTGCCGATCGTACCAAGAAGACAGCAATCTCAGAGGGCCAAGGGCCATGACGGCGGTCAGCTCGACGCAGAGAGAGCAACAGAGCTAATAACTGCGACGTCGACGGGCAAGCGGCTTCCTTCCGCGACAAGAGCACTTTCTGGATCGCAGTTAACTGCGATGATGAATGGTGCGCATCAGTGAGAGCCGCGTGACGAAGCACAATTAAACCGAGAGACGCGTGGTCCAGCGGTTTTACAGTCACTTGCAACGTCGTCTGAATTGACTGGGCCAACAGCTTCGCGTCTTGAGCGTGCTCTTGCGCTGCAATTGCACTCGAACTACCATACGTAGCCACTAGTACGGCCGCCACGGCAGTAAGTCGACCATACTCGTTGGTGTAGGAAGCCCTCAAAAGTTGATGGATCAGCTCGTTGAACGCGGGGGACGGTGCCGCAATGATATCTCGTAAATGAATGACCGCTCCTAACCGACTCACGAAGAGAATCAACTGGTCAAAGCTCACCGTGTGATCTTCGCTCTTCCTGTCAATACAGTGTCGAAGGTACTTAGCCCATATTGTAACTGAGTCTCGGAATACCGCTTCAGTGACACCACCAAGTCGAGCAACGACGTGAAGCCCGGCTGAAAGCACTCGGAAATTTTCTTCACTACGATTGACAGCTTGAAGCGGGGTCACCGAGTTCCACACGCGATGCGCAAGACGCTCGTCATGTTTGAAGCCAGCGGTTGAACTTGCGTCATTCAATGTCTCGATGATGTGAGCCACCAGCGGACTGTGGCTCGACGTCTTCGAGAGTAGTGCATTAAGAATCCCCAAGCGAAGCGTGGTCGGCAAGTGTCTCGCTAAGACGGCGGCCGCAATTGTGCTGCCCGAGTGGCGGAGTCGACGCAATTCAGCGTCGGTGATAATATCATCTGAGGCTGCCCGCGCGAGAGAAAGCAGAGCCAGAGATCGGAGCTTTGTGCTAGATGTCGTAGAGAGCAATGTCGCTCTTTTCAACTTGGTGTGGAGACGATGGGATCCAAGTTCGCTTGTTTCTCCACCATCTGCCGTTCCCAACTGGGCTTGCAAACTTAAAAGGACATCGGACAGCGAATCCAGCAGACGAGTTGACTTGTTGTGCCTAACAATCTCGATGCAATTAAGCAGTTGTTCAGATACCAACGCGATCACATGCGGTTGTAACTGGCTCAGTTGTGCCGGTCCCACTCGCGTCTTCAGTTCCGTAATCACTTCCGAGATATTCTTTGGGTTTTCAGTACCGCGAGGATCAATACACAGAGCGAAGAGAATGCGCTGGGAGATGAGATTCAGCGGCAACGCTTCCACAAGGTCGCGCATTACCGGTCCAACGAGCTTGTTCTTCTTCGCACTGGCTTGCACAACTTCTTTCAATGCCATAACATCTACGTCCGGTCGAGCGCCAATGTAGTGATGGAGCCACTGAGACTGGAGCTGAAGACGCAAGAGGTCCTCAACGATCTTGGGGAAGTGCTGGATGAACGCAGTCGCTTGCAAACAAAACAAAGCTTCTCCAAAGGCATGCTGGGTCGCGGCTGGCTTCCAGTCGCTCACGGGAGCGGTTGACGCTTTTGCCTTTCGCACCATGGTCGGCGTTAAAAACACTTGAGCGATAGCAATCACACATCGGAAAGGGGTGAGGCTTGCCAGGTCAATCGAGTCACTTCGTCGACGTTTCTTTGTCGACCGCTCCGAATCGTGTACCTCAGCAGTAGCAGAGTCGTCAGCGCAAAGCAATCGGGCGACAAGCGTCGGCTCAGCACTTTGACACATCAGCGCCATCAACACACGCGAAGCAAACGATGATATCGCAACGTTGTGGAGCAATTCATCGAGCTTGGACACTGACCGTTGCAGTGGCCAATTGTTCTTCATCACCGCAATTAAAGCCAGAGCAGCAGGGCTGGGTGAGACAGACTCCTGAGCAGATGTCAGCAGGAACGCAAAGGGGTCCGACAAGAGACTTTGCAGAATTATCTCCACGAAAGCGGTTGTGGCATCCCCACCAGTAGACATGTTGTCGAGCCAAACGTTGATTTCCTCAGACGGTGATGACACGTCCGTCCTGGAACCGAACACCTTTAGCGCGACAAATACACGAAACAGCACAGCACGAGCGAGTGAGCGACTGGCCTCACCAGCCTGAGCCGATTGAGAAGTATAAATGCGCAGTAATTGGGACAACTTGGAGACTTCGCCATTGCCGGTAGCTCCAGAAGTCACGACATTGCGAAGGCGAGACTCATCAACCACCATCAACACGCGCAAGATCTCGCCGACGATCACTCCACGCATTGCACTACTCGTGTTGCCGTCGACCCCGTCGAGATATTGCCACGCGAGCAGCTTCGTAAAGTCGGCTTTGGACTCGCTCATAGCCAGCGGCAGACACTCCAAGTACAACCGAAACACCGTGAGCGCACGAAGGTAGACGAGTGCAGCTTTGTCAACCCCTGCACACAGCTTCATCAGCAACGAGACGAGCGTTTCTGGGCTTGGGAAGAGAAAACGAAGCTCGTTTTCGAGCTCGGAACGAGGAATTGATGGCGGGAGATTGGCCTGAACAAACTGAAATCGGCGAAGTGCACACTCGATCAAGCCGAGTGACGCATAAATGATGAGGTTGTTGGCGTGCTGCAAGCCACGCGACAGTTCTTTGCGGCAACTGAGTGGCACGATGAGTCGCGATGCGAGTACCTGAGCAGTGTATGTGGTAGTCGAGTCACCTGTTTGAGACACCGATGCGTGGAGATCCGTGAGCATGGCATCGAGCGGGATAGCCAGCACATTTTGCACCATGGATGCCACACAAAACCATCGGTACCCTGTCTTGGGTTCGAGTTGTGGTCCCAATGTGCTGACAAACTCAGCCGTAAGACCTGGGTACTCGCGCAGCAGCTTAGAGACGAGGCCACGGACTTGACTGCTGCGAATGTAGTCGTTCAGGCAGATCGAGCCGATCACACCGCGAATGACCTTGACCGTCACATTAGTAGTTTCCCCAGTGCTATCGCTTGTTGAAGCGTCGTGTGCTTCAACCGACAGTGCCGCGTTCGGCGCGGACTTAAGCAGGAACAGACGCACTGACTGTCGTGCAGGAAGGTGGTACAGCGCGCCGTCTTCCAATAGCAATCTCGACAGCATCGATGACACCTGACTGGCAATGTCCTCATCATCCGATTTGACCACAGTGACAAGTTGCTGGACCGCCGCGTTGTTGAAAATAGCCATTTTGCCGCGCGTATCCACGTTATCGTTAAGCAGCACAAGTGTCTCTAGGTGGTCGGTCACCGTCGCCAGCATTTCAGCGTCATCGCCATCTAGACTTTTGAAGAGCGAGGCCACGACACCACCGTCTTTTAAGGCGAACCGATGGACACTCCGGTCGGGACACGCTGCGAGTGCGGCCACAAGACGAACGTACGCCGCTCGAATTTGGAACGTTGGCACTGCGACCGCAGCCGCTGCATTCGGAGTCTTAGTCGTGCTGGTCGTCGCGGAGAGCGTGATGCCATCGTGTTCCGGCGCTTCGTCGTCTTCGGTTGTTGCCTTCGCCACTGTGGCTTTCTTCATGCGCCGCGTCGCGATCCTGATGAACGACGCACTCTGAAAGTTGAAGATGCGCACTAGCTCACGCGCGCAGCTCGCGCTCACACTAACGATCATCGCCATGAGCTCGAGCACGCGAAACTCGACGATGGGCTTGTCGCTCCAAGAGAGCATCTTCTCGAGGCTGGCGCTCTTCTCACGGACAATCTTGAGCGACAGGGCCTCGGCAGCATCCTTTGCGGATCGCTCGTGGGCTTGGGCGTGTAGCAGCTTGGTTACGAGCTCCAGAAAGAGCGCAATGCTCTCGCGGTCTTCCCACCGCGAGCCCTTGCCGGCCTCGTCTGGCCAGTTAAGCACAAGCGGTTCGGCCTGTGGACTCACATCCAACAACGCCGTTAGCGCGCGGGCGTCGGCAGTAGCAGCCTCGGCGAAGCGCCGCACAGCCGCATCTAGCGGCTGCGTAGCGCGCTCGGTCGCGAGCAGCAGGTCACGCAGGGACGTTGCCGTCGCCGCCATGTTTCCAGGATTGGTGCCAAAGGCAACTTTGCAGACAACCACCGACCAGATAGCACCTCGAAAACGAGGTTATGAGTGACAGTAGATGTTAACTTATGGCTGGGGGACTAGTTAACCATTGGTGACCTGCGCAGCATTAACCATGGAGCCGCGCGATGCGACCGGCGAGCCTGTGCGCAAGACTGCGGCGCTGCCCGGCTTTGTGTCGACCGCGGTGCTAACATCGTCTGACGGAGTGCGTGGTCACTTCGGGAGTTATTGGTCGGGATGAATCGCTCATGCTGTGTGTTTGATTGCCCTGTAGCTCTTTGGCGACAATGTCGAGGAGAAGCGTATCTCGGACACGCCGGCACCGAGTCTCCAGGACAGAGACTACAAACCACTTTACGACCGTCTTCAGGAAATGAAGGACCAAAAGGATAAGGATTGGAAAGACAAGCATAATCCGTTTGGTGGGTTTTAGTCCAAAAACGATTCGTCTATGCCGAGATAGATCAGCACTTAGACTGACACTTTGAGTCGAGTAGCGCCGCCGAAAGCTCTGGATGACGAAGAAGTCGACTTTATTCGAGACTTGGAGAGTCGGCAAGCAGACACTCACAAGCAGCGGAAGGCACAGGAACAAGAAGACCTCGCCGAATACTGTACGGATGTATGCGCATATTGGCTAACAAATCCTTGACTAACACCGAGTGCGTAGTACTTGCACGAGACTCTAGTAAGAATCAATCGACGACGGCGACTGCACGTTCATCTGCGGTGGCATCAAAGTCAGTTGCCGTATCCGACATTGCTAACAAGAAACTGGCCGTGAAAAAGTCTACCACACCGGCCATCGTTGTCAAAGCAAAGCGGAAGCCACAGTCAAATGAGTCAGTGGATGCCAAGCGGAAGAAAACCGAGACCGCAGCCAAACCCGTAGC
The DNA here is from genome assembly GCA_023334535.1 of Pythium vanterpoolii. Classification (NCBI taxonomy): domain Eukaryota; phylum Oomycota; class Peronosporomycetes; order Pythiales; family Pythiaceae; genus Pythium; species Pythium vanterpoolii. The sequence goes on along the minus strand of JAADVD010000211.1, from coordinate 33,638 downwards.
GAAAGTGTCTGAGAGTTTTGCGCTTGGTGGGCTTGTTGGGTATGATAGTGACAGCGAAAGCGGTAGTGACAGCGACAATCGATAACGAGCTGGAAAAATCATGACATCGAAAAATGACACTCGAACAGATTCTAGTTTGGCATCTGCGGGCCGGGGCGTCGGTGACTTGCGGTCGCGAATGGGTTACGAAGCGGAGGAGAAGCTTCAATCAAAATGCGCGGTTGAGACCGTTGGGATCGTTGAGGCCGATCTGGTGTTCTCATCACAACTGACGTTCGCGACAATTGTGCAGCACTCAGTGCGCTTCCTCTAGCTGACGGCACCGAACGTAATGCGGATGCCGTTCCCTTCGCGCTGCTATGGGCACCAAAGCCTGCCCCATTCGTAGGCATGCTGCGTGTAGGAAGCATCTGCCGATCCACGTTGCGAAGCAGCATGGGCATCGTCATCGCCCTGGGGAGAAGGGAACTTGATGACCGACTTGGTTTCGACTTCTTGGACTCCGCAGCTAGTGAAACTAAGGACGAGTCTGACAGTAGACGTTTTACCGATTTCGATGGTGATGTCGATGAGGCAGCCTTGAGTTTTGTTTCAACGCGCTTGCCCGTTGATTGGGCCGATGATTTCAGCTTTGAAATACGCTGTTTGGTTGGCGTCGTCTTCTTTTGCTGACCGGGCAGGACGACCTCTTTGAATGCATCTGATGTCTACGCTCAGTGAATACACCAACATCAGTCAGATCAACACTTGCCCAATAGTCCGATGCTTAACAGTCGTGGACGTACAGCAGCAAGCGATCGTTTCTTCGACGGACGTTCGCCCTTTAGAGCGGACAAGAAGCTCACCGAGTCCGCGACCGGGCCACCCGTTGGCGTTGCATCCTGCTTCAGTGTCAAGTTAACCACTCACATTTGTATATTTGACCGCATTTTCGCAGCGCACATACCTTAATTGGAATAATGCTCGGAGTCACTGACAGCTTTGTGGGTTCTTCATCGTCCGTGAGCTCATACACCTCACGGATGACCGCAAACACTTGAGGAAGCAAGAAGACGAGATGCTTTTCAAGCACACTGATGAGAAATGTGTAGAACGGCGACGGCTCGTCTTCGCTGTCCGCAATCGACGGAGGATTCGCTGAGTCGATCAACAACGCAATCCGGTCCAAGAGCTCACGCAGCTCGCTGCGGACGCTCATTTTCTCCTCAGCCTTCGTTTTTGACTTTTTTGAGCTTGCTTTTGCCTTGCCGCGGCGGCGTGTCTTCGCAGGCTTACCCTCTCGGTCTTCAGTATCGAACACGCCGTCTTCGCAACACAGGAGTAGTCTGCATACCACTTGCAGCTGAAACCGACTAAGCTTTTCGCTGCGCGGCGTCTTGCTGTCCACCTTGAGCACGTCCCGCAACGGTTGCACTAACTCGCGTCCGATGGCGCTGAGCTGTGCCTTGACAACAACAGTGTCAGCATCAGTAGCGCGCACATCCACTTCACTGATGAGGGCGGCCAGCATCTTCTCTGCCGCGCAACCGCCGCCTTCGTCGGCCGACTCACGTAGTACGACATCATACGTTTCCCGCCACATTTTTTCTGGTGATTGTCAATGTACCGCGCCACCACGTCACCAGTCGATGTCACTAAAGCGAGGTACCCTGCGAACCTGATCAAGCGACCATCATTCCCTGGTCTTATCTTTTGGCGCCAATTGGAGTGGGGGCGGCAAAGTGGAAAACGCACCAGCAAGGGAAACCACCAAGATGAGTGATGCAAGCGATGTGGACGACGCGCCGATGGCAGAGGTGGCGATCCAGATCAAGAACTCTAAAAAGCTGAAGCAAGTGGGTGTCGCTGTGCGGCGCCCGCGCGCGCGGCGCTCGTGCGTCAAAGGCCAGGCCGGCGAAGACACCAAGCACATGGAGCTTGTGCTCTACGCGTTCTCAGACTCGAGCGAACTCACGAACCTTGAGACACTGCTAGTGCAAATAGTACCGTCCAAGTGCTTCCTTCCCGCCGAACTTGCGCAGGAACCGCACGTCGGCGATAGCAAGAAGCTCCACTCGCTGCTCAAGGCCAACGACGTCGCGAATGTGCACGTCAAGAAGCACTCATTCAGGAACGACGTGACGCTTGAGACCAATCTTGCGCGGCTGCTCGGCGAGACGCCGTCGTCGCTTACTCAGTACAAGAACGAGGCCGAGATGGCGCTCGCGATGGGCTCGATGGCATGTCTCATCGATGGACTGAAACTCATGGCCGACCCGGAAGAGTTTGGCCGCTACGCGCTGCTCGAAGGAAACATCTCGTCAGCGATGCAGCTGGACAGCGCCGCAATCTGGTCGCTGAACCTGTTGCCCGACGCCAGTCCGAAAAGCTCGTCACGTGTCGGCGGCAGTGTGTTAGAGATCTTGAACCGCGGCAAGACCATGATGGGTCGTCGGCTGTTGGAGCGGTGGATTCGTCAGCCGCTTTTGAACGCGAAGGACATCGAGAAACGCCAGGACGTTGTGCAGATCTTTGTCAACGATATGTCGCTACGCATGGAGCTCCTGGATGAGTGCATGAAAGCGCTGCCAGATCTAGAGCGTCTTAGTGTGACACTCGAGCGCAAGACTAGAGCGACGATTACTGATCTTGTCAGTGTGTATGACGCAGCGGTTGACGCCATGCCGCGGATTTTGAAGCTGCTAAAAAGTTACGAGGGTGCCAAGAAGGAGATCTTACACGAGAAGTATATAAACGAGTTGGAGAAAGTGGTCACCGATCTCGGCGGATACGTCGAGCTCGTTGAAGAGGTCGTGGATCTAGACAGTCGTCCGACGCTTGTGATCAACCCCAAGCACCATGAGGAACTTCAAGATCTGCGCAATGAGTGGAATAATCTGCTCTCGGATATCGAAGACGAGCATCGGAATGCGTTGCAGACTATTGGTGGAGACATCAAGTGTGAGAAAGACAAGGTGCGCGGATTCGTATTCCGCGTGATTGACAAGAAAGAAGAAGCTCGCATCTCGAAGCTGCCATACGTACACATTTGCCAAATTCTCACGAATGGTGTTCACTTCACCACCACGAAGCTGAAGAAGCTGGCGGATAATTTTAAGAGCGTGCGATCTGAGTACGAGAAACGCCAAGCCCATTTGCTGTCGGCCGCGGTTGACGTTGCGTGCACGTACGTCCCTGTTCTAGAAGCTGCGACGACAGTGTTTGCGGAACTCGACGTTCTCCTGGGCTTTGCCCATGCAGCTTGTCATGCCGGAACTGGTTATACTAGGCCTCAAGTAGAAGAGAACGGCGAGTGTGTTTTGCTGCAAGAATCCCGCCACCCGTGTGTGGAGTTGCAAGAGCACGTCGACTTCATTCCAAACAGCTACGAGATGGTCCGCGACAAATCTCGCTTCCAACTCATCACAGGTCCGAACATGGGCGGCAAGAGCACCTACATTCGTCAGCTCGGCACGATCGCCGTGATGGCTCAGATTGGCAGCTTTGTTCCTGCAGAAGTCGCTCGTCTACCAGTCTTTGACAAGTTACTGGTTCGTGTCGGGGCCGGCGATTTGCAGCAGCGTGGAGTCTCGACTTTCATGATGGAAATGCTCGAAGCTGGGGCGATTCTCCACAAAGCAACCGACCGGTCGCTCGTCATTATCGACGAACTCGGTCGCGGCACATCAACGTACGACGGGTTCGGCCTTGCGTGGGCGATCTCTGAGTTCATTCTCACGAAAGTGCGATCGATGTGTCTCTTCGCGACCCACTTTCATGAGCTCTCAGCCTTAGCCGAGGAACATGGCGACGGCTTTGTGAACAAGCACGTCACTGCCGTGACTGGGGAGCGTGAGATCACGATGATCTACCAAGTGCAGGATGGCCCGTGTATGGAGAGCTTCGGCATCCACGTTGCAGCCATGGCCGGCTTTCCTCAGACCGTGCTCGCCACCGCCAAGCGCAAGGCTGCTGAACTGGAGAAGGTCGAACACGCGATGGGTACATCGAGCAACCGGGTGACCAACACTCTGACATCGTCCAGCTCCAAAAAACCTCGCATAGAATTGTTGAGGCAGTTTGCGGCGCTCCCATTGGACAAAATAACGTCCAATCAGGATCCACTGGTAGCCGAGGTGCGCTCTCTATTTGGAACCAATTGATTGGCGCCTGTAGGTGAGGCGAAGAGCTACAAGCATTGGACATCGGATTAAGAGCTGCGGAGTCGCGCTAGCTGTAGTGAATAAATCCATATACCACCGACAACTCCCGTTAGTGGTCGCTTGCAATCGCATCGTTATGTCTGCGGAAGCCAAGCGCCCGACGACAGTGTCCAAGAAGCGCCACCGCTTCCAGCGGGTCGGCGAGCGTGTCGCGAACTTGCAGACAGAGCTGCAGCTCCACGTCAAGACCAATGCAACCGAGATCTCGCTGAGTTTCAAGGAAGAGCTTGGGCTTCAGGGCGAGCTCACGACTATCGAGAGCTTCCAAGCGCTTTACCGCAAGCTGCAAGGGTTGTGCACGACGACGCCTCAGCTGCTGCACCACCTCAAGAAGATTGTCAAGCTCCTGACCGCCGAGCTGCAGGCCGAGCCGGTGGCCGACATCCAGCGAGATCGTATGATCCCAGTGCTCAAGCTCGCCACCGCGCTTGCCCGAGAACTGCGGCGCGAGTTCTACCCGTATTTTGCGGGTCTTTTGCCTCACATCGTCGCCGTTATCGACACGAAGGATGTACGTTTTCGCCGACATGCTGTGAAACAAATCGCTTCCAACGCGACTAATGGATGCTTTTTGTTGTTTCTGTAGCCCGAATTGAGTACGCAAGTTTTCAAGACGCTCACCATGCTCTTCAACGTGTTGCGTGTCCACCTTTTGAAGGACATGGACGCCGTGCACACGTGCTACTTTCCGTTGCTCGGGCATCCCAAGCCATTCGTGCGCGAATTTGCTGCACAAACTCTTTCGGTACTTTTGCGTCGGATTGACGACGCCAAGGATCTGCGGAAGTACTTGACGAGCTATCTAAAGGCGCTCGCGAGCGGTTCCGGCAAGGATAACCTCGTCTTGCGGGATGGCAGCGCCAAGCTCTTTTTCGCCCTCCTCAAAAATGTCGGTCATGGTTTCCACTCGCGTATGCATGAAATTTTTGTGGCGCTGCTTGGATCGTTTCGTCCCAAGCACGCGGACGAAGAAGAAGGCGATGAAGACCGAGAACTCGTGTACGACATTGTCAGTCGGACGAGTGACTACATGGTCAAGCATACAGACGATGCAAACGCCAACGAGATGCTCGAGTGTTTCGCGCTCGTCCTAGACAAAATGGTGACCAAGGGGGGCCGTCATGCTGCGAGTGATCTGTATATTTCGCGCGTGACAACCATGCTGCTTGGGCTTGTTCGGTACAAGAGTGCCAAGATGATCTCCCCGAACGAAAAAAGTGTGAAGCTGCTTCACGGTATCTGCTCTTCGTTGTTGACGCCGACGTGGATCCTCAACGAGACAAGTGAAGCGTTGCGCGATATACTCCTGCGTCTGTTTGAGACTGTGTGGCGTCTCATTCCCGGTGACAAAGCTACGGTGGCGTCTCAAGTAGGTCGATTCTACGCAGTGGCGGCGGATGCCGACAAGGAAGTTGCGCTGTACTGGCGACGCGAGTTGCTGGCGATGATCGATCGTACGCTGTTGCACACGCACGTGACAGTTGATTTCGTGCGTGATTTTGTCTTCCCGAACGCAATGAAGCTGGCGATGTGCACGCTGTTGGTAAGCGAAGACCTTGCTGCGTTTGCCGTGTTGCTTGGTCGGCTTGGTGCGTACGTGACAAAGAATGAGAGCGTCGCGAACGAAAATGACTACATTGTGATTCGCAACGGTTTGCGATGTTTCACACTGCCGTCGTCAGACGATACGACGAAGTTGGTACGTGCACTTGAGGTCACTCGTGCCGTCGTGGAATCGGCACTCAATGATCTTGGAGACCCAAGCAAGCTCACGTTGGCATGGAAGATGACACGCGCCGTCGCTTTGGTAGACCTGCCGATCAAGGAGCGGTCTCTTTTCGCTTCACCTCTGCTTGCTCAAGCAGAAAAGATGGCTACTGGTGACAAACGCAGCGTGGAACTCAGTCTTCTACGTGCTGAACTGTGGCGCGTCCAGCAGATCGCCGCCTCGTTTGATTCGTTGGCACCATTGTCTACCCCGAAGAAGTTGAAATCCGGTTTCATGAGCGACCCGGCGAATGTTTGGTCAGCTTTGCATGGCCACGAGCAGTCTTATGCCATGCTGTCTGCTTTCGCAGAATACCTCAAAATGCAGACACGTGAGAAGCAGCGCGAAATGCTTCCAGTTGAATTGCTCGAGGAAGCCGAACGACTGCTGGGAGCCAACTTGCGCTCTCCGACGCGAGCGATCCGTCTGGTGACACTCGAGATCCTGTCGTGTTTCGATCGTTTGCAGTTCGTACCGACTGAAGATGTCGACGCTTCGACGTTGGAGGGAGAGTGTGATCTACTCGATCATACGTTGGCGGCCGAATCGCTGACTGCTAACGTTAGTGTTGATGTGGAACGTGAAATTGTGCGTCACATCACTCGCATCAAGATTTTGGCGCGCTCAAAGCAGACGCCAGCTGTCTACAAGAATTTCGCGGTGCAGTATCTTTTCGGGCTCTACCACGTCAAATTTGCGACGCTGTGGCCGCAAGTGGCGGACGCGATCGCCGAGATCGTCGCCCTCGATTTTCCCACGTTTTGGCCCAGCGTACGAGCCGAAATGTGGTTTGCTGCGACCCGAGCAGAGCTGCCGATGCCCCCAAGTGATGTGGACGTCCAAGCAGCCAAGTCGCTTGAAAAGCTCGAAAAGGATGTGTCGATGGTCCTCGAACGTGAATTCCAGGCAGTGTGTCGACTGGAACGAGGCGAGTTGGATGTTGCCAAAGTGACCGACACGCTCACGCACCACAGTCTTTTGTGGAAGGGTATGGAAAAGTATGTCGATGCCGTCGAGACCAAGACAAAATTTTTCGTCCCGGTATTTCTATTGTTCCTCCGAGACCAGTACACTTCAATTTATAAAGACGAAGTCGACGACGCAAAGTTGGTTACGATTCAAGAGACACTCGACAAAGTGCAGCAGTTTGAGGTTGGCGACTGGATCGCGACCAAGTACCAACCTCCGAGTGTTGCCGCAATGACATCCAAGATTGTTCGTGTCCGGACGCTTGATTACCTCCGGGTGTTTGGATGTTTCAAGAACATGAAGGGAGCTTTCGCGAACGCTATCTTGCACGACCTTTTCTTCGACCTCTTTCTCATGAAGGCCGATGAGGCGGTCTCAAAGCTGGCGTTGCAGTGTCTGTACGGCTTCGGCAAAAAGCATTTGGGGGCTTACAAGACTCAGCTCAACCGCATTGCAGACGCTACGACGTTTCGTGAGGAGCTTACGACTTTTCACATTGCACCGGATGCCGGCATTGTGCTCAGTGAACACCGCGAAGCCCTCCTCCCTGTGCTTGTCCGCTTGTTGTATGCAAAGGCCGTGAGTAAGAAGGGCCGTAACACCGGTGACACGGTCGGATCCCGCCGTGCTGCGATCCTCAGCTACTTGGCAGCTCTTCCGCCACACGAGCTCATCTACTTTATTGAGTTAGTAGTACGCGCCTTCGACGTCGACGTGTACGCCAAACAACCAACTACTGTTGGAGACGTCCCGGACGTGGATGGGGTCCAACAGTCACGTGTGCTTGGTTTCTTGAATCTCCTGGAAGACTTGGTTGCACAACTCGGCGTCCACCTCACGACGTTCGTGCCCGTGCTTGCTGACGTTGTGGTGGCTATTTTGACGGACAACTACCGTGAACGTGATGGAGAACTGGCAAAGAAACTGGACCACGACGTAGAAGTTACCGAGGATGTGGACATGGACCATGATGAAGAAGCTGTGCCGCATACTCATGGCAAATCTCTAGCGACGCGGAAGCAAATCCGAACGCTCTCGTTCCGTCGGCTCGCGGAACTCGTCGACAAGTACGATGACCGCCTCGATTTCACCCCGTGGGTCTCACGCGTCTTGAGCGTGGCGGACGACGCGATTCTACACCTACCCGGGGCTGTTGTTGGCGCTGCCAAGCCGTCGGCCTTGCTGCAATTTGTCGTCTCAGTCGCCAGTAGGGACAGCTCCCGTCGCATGCTACATCACCAGCAGATTGTGAGTGTGATCCGAGCGCTGTCGTCGGGATTGGTCGATACTTCGGACGCAGCAGCGCGGGGCATTATGCCGGAGATTCTCGGATCGATTCTGCAGTTCTTGAGCGCCATGCTGGACGGGGATGAGAAAGATGATGCGACGCGAGAGTCGTGGCAGCTTATTCCGCATATTCCGTTTGTTCTCGAGCAGTTTGTCGTTCGTTTCCAGTCCAAGGCGGCACGGTACGCTCAGGAAAAATACGCTGGGTCATCCAGACGGGAGCTTGTATTCCTCTGTCGCTTGTCGCAGCATTTGTCGGCAACACCTGAACTGCGAGCGTCCGCTCAGAAGTCAGCTTTCGATCTGTTTCAGCTGCTGCTTCCCTTCTTGCAGCGCAACCATCGTTCGTCTGTCGCCGACATGGAAAATATCCTCCAAGTTCTGGCGCAGCTGGTGCCCTTGCTGGCCGATCCAAAGCGATACCTTGCGTCGCTCGCGAAACTACTCGCTCCTGGACCGAACGGCCTCACCGATCGTGGCGTACGTGCGAGACTCGTGGATGTTTTTGTTGCCATCGGAGCTCATGCAAATGGTACGGGCGTCGAGCGCGTGGGTGAGTTTTTGCGGGACGCAAACGCGTTCGACGGGAAGAAGATTGAAGAAATCGACTTTGAGACGCGCATGGGTGCGCTGAGCAGTGTCAACAACCAAGAGTTTGTGGAGTTTGTCCACGAGACCGCGCTTCTAACACCCGTCGCCGCGCAGTTTTTGCAGTGCATGCACGAGATGGAGTACACAGTGCGCAGTGCTGCGTTGGCTGGTATCACTACTCTAATTCGTTTGTCGGCAGAAGCGATCGATACCAAGGATGAAAGCGACGCAGTGGTGCACCGTCGTGTCGTGCTTCTAAACGTCCTCGAGTCGTTGATCATGCCAAGCGTGCGGTTCAGTGTTCGTGTACCGAGTGAGGATATTCGTCGCGGCTTTGTCATGCTGTTGGGTACCTTAGCAGACTACGCGACGCAGTTTCAAGCGATGGCGTACGTCCCCAGCGATCTCGCCTTTCTGCGTCGCGCCGACGATGTGGAAGTTGACTTTTTCTACAACCTCACGCACATTCAAGTGCATCGCAAACGCCGGGCTCTGCAAAAACTCAGTGCGATCATGATGGAGATGGCGGAGACGAAAAAGCAACAGGAGCAAGCCGCTGGTGCGACTGCGAATGCGGACGTGGTCATGGCGGAACCAACCAATACGATTGATGTTGACGACAATGATAATGATGACGAGCTGGAGGAGGTGGAAGCCGCAGCTCCGTTGGTTAAGACCGACAAGTCTTTTTCGAACTCGACAGTCAACAACTTGCTGTTGCCACTCGTGATGCACTTTATCTACGAAGCGCAAGCCAAGTCGCAAGAATCGCTGAGACACGAAGCGGCAATTTGCATCGGCGCGTCCGCTGGATTACTCGGCTGGTCTCACTACCTCGCCCTTCTTCGCCGACTGCTTAAGTCGATCGAAGGTCACGCGGAGATGGAGAGCTCGATCATCGCCTCGATTTGCGCTGTCATTGATCACCACCATTTCACCAATGACGCGACCGCCGTGCGTGGGTGGCAGGAGGTGAAGAACAAAAGCAGGACCAAGATGTCTGAGGAACAAGTCATGGAGGCGCAGCATGCGCAGGCGTTTAAAGTGCAAGATCAGATGGAGTCGCAAGTGCTGCCGATGCTTAAAAAGTACCTCTTCAAGGCCGTCACGGCAAAGGGTACCCACAAGATCTCGAGCACAACGTCGTTTGATGCCAGCATCGTGTCGTCCAAGGACGTGGTCGTACGTGTGCCACTAGCGCTCGCGATTGTTAAGGTGCTTCGTCGGCTGCGCGTCTCGGCGTTTTTCCTCGAGTTCCCCAAGCTGCTCGTCAGTTTTATCAAACTGCTCAAGAGCAAACAGGAAGACGTGCGCTCGTCAGCGCGCGTGACCCTTGTCAAGATAGTCGATGAAATGGGCACGCCGTACTTGCTGCCGATCGTGGAAGAACTGCGCCACACGCTGCAAGATGCGTCGACCCATGTGCTGGCGTACACGTTGCACACCATTCTGGAGAAAGTGAGCACGATTGCCGAGCCGAAGAAGCCTCGGTCTTTGCTTGATCAAGCGGCGCAAGCCGAGACGGACGAGGTCTTTGCATCGGACCTGGATGCGTGCTTGCCTAGTATTCTTGATATCATCGCAGAGGATCTCTTCCAAGGCGTCGTAGAAAGCCAAGACGGCGCGGTTCACAAATCCAAGACAAAGGAGGCCAAGTCGACGTCCAAGAGTTACGACGCATTGGAGCTGCTCACGCGTAGCATCACGTTCTTGCCGAACACTGCAGTCCACGAGATTGTGGCGGCACTGATTACCAAGTTTCAGCAGAACCCAGAGAACGCCCGCGGTATCCAGGTGCTACAAGAGAGTTTGCGACGCGTCGCGCTCGGGGTCGTTAAGAATGCCGGTGTCGAGAAGTCGTACGTGTTTTTGTATGCGTACAACATTATGGAGGCGAGCCTCGAGTCGATTCGCCCCATGACCGAATTGGAGAAGTCCAAGTACAAGAAGGTGATCAATGGGGTAACGGCGTGGCAAGTGAGCGAAAAGACCGAGGCTGCGGCCAAGCAGCTCGCCAAGCGCGTGGACCCGAAACAAGCCACACGGGTGTTGTTGCAGAGCAAGATGACGGGCTTTAACCGCCACGAAATCGACGATGTCGAGCGTGAGCAGTCGCGTACGCACTTGGACGAACTGCTGTCGTACGCGTCGTATTTGTTGTTTGCATTTGTGCGCTCGACGGCCGACAAGAAAGAGGCGGAAGCTGCTGCGCTCGTGGACCCGCTCGTGCCCCTGCTCATGCGGTGCGCCAGTGAGAGCAAGAACAATCGGGCCGTGATCCACGCGCTCAAGTGTCTCAGCGTACTGCTCAATGATACGACGGCCGAGCTGCCGTCGCTCGATGTGGCGTTGTCGCCGCTGGTGGATCGTATTTTCAAGATCCTGCAAAAAGCCGGCGCCGCGACTCGTGGGAACGACATGGTGCAGACGTGCTATCGCACCCTTACGGTCATTCTCCGCCACCGCCCCGAATTCCGACTCACAGAATCGCAGCTTCGCGTCGTCGTCAGTTTTGTGCGCGCCGACTTGGACGAAACTGACCACCAGAACGCAACGTACGCGCTGCTCAAGAGCATCATCGCGTCGCGCCTCGTGATTCCCGAGATCTATGATGTCGTGGTTCGCATCGGCGAGATCCTTGTGCAGAGCGACACGCAAAGCGCACGCGCCAACTGCGCGTCGATTTTCATCACGTTTTTATTGGAGTACCCGCTCGGCCCAAAGCGACTCACGCAGCATCTCAATTTCCTCATAAAAAACCTCCTGTATGAATACGAAAGCGGCCGTCGCGCTGTGCTCGAAACACTCACGGCACTCATCAAGAAACTCCCTCTCGAGGTCGTCAACGACAAGGCCCAGCTGCTGCTGCTCCCGCTCGTGCTGCGCCTCGCAAACGACGAGTCGAGTATCTGCAAAGAGCTTGCAGCGCAAGCAATTGCGACCCTCGTCAAGCGCATGGGCAACCAGGCGCTGAACGAATGCCTCGCGCTCATTGCCAAGTGGTGGAGCAACGGTAAAGACAAGAAATTGCTCGTGACAGCAGCCCAAGTGACGTCGCTCGTGCTTGACTGCCGCCCCGAGTTTCTTGAAAAGCACGCCATGGCGATTCTCTCGAGTGCCCACGAGGAACTAAAAAAGTGCGTGGACGAGCTGCGTGGGGACAATGACGGATTTGACGACGACGCGACGGTCATTAGCTCGTGGGGACTCGTGCTGCACTTACTCACGACGATCGAACGCTTTAGTGAGTGCTTGATTGCGACCTACGAAATGTGGCTGCTCTCGCACGGCTGTAGCTTTTTCGCCACTGAGCTGCCGACCCTGCTGATCGAGTACCCGCACGCACAGGTGCGTCACGCAGCGCTCAAGATCGTTGGGTCGTACGTGCGTCATCGTGATGTCAAGACGCTGGCGTTTACCCCAGGCAAAAAGATCAAGAAGGCGTCGGCCCAGCTGACCCAACAGTCGGCACTGTACCTGCGGACGCGCGGTACGCTCTTCATGTGGGCGAGTCGCGTCAACAAGCTATTGGAGAAACCCAATGTAACGGCTGCCACGGCTGAGGACGTGCTGGTCGTGCTCTCGTGGTTTGTCGGAGCGCTGATCGAACACGAAGGTACCATCCCACAGGACATGAACGTGGACGACGCCGACAGCGTCCTTTCCACCGCCGCGATGCCAGAGGACAAGGATGACGAAGAAGAGACCGGTAGTGGTAAAGACGAAAGTGACAAGGAAGACGAACCGGAGCGTGAGACCGAGACCAACGAGCTGGCGATGGCTGCACAAGACGAGAAGGAAAAGCAGCAAAGCAAGACGCCGCTTGGCTGGGTGCTCACGCGCATGTCGTACGTCGCGCGTGGGACCTCGTCCGAGGTCGTCAAGACCACCATCTTCAAGTTTTTCGCCGCATTTATCCACGAGCAGGACGCTGAGGTGACCTGCAAGTTTGTGGTGCAGCTTATCAACCCGCTCTATCGCTCGGCCAGTGTGCTCCACGACAAGAAGGACGAGAGTGCACTGCTAATGATGGCAAGCAGCCGTCATCAGCACAAAGCACTCGCAGACGAGCCGCCGCCAAGTGCACTGCTGGCCCAAGAAGTGCTCGAACGCCTCGAGCAAAAGATTGGCGCCACGGCGTTTTTGGATGCGTATACCCATGTGCAGAAAAAGCTCGCCGTGTTCCGCGCCACACGCCGCGAGAAACGCAAGCGCGACCTTGTGAACGATCCGCAGCTCGCGGCCAAACGCAAAATTCAGAAAAACGACCAGAAAAAGCGCGCCAAGCAGCTCAAGAAACGCAAGTTTGCCGTGCTCAAAGGCACGATCTCGGCCGTGACACGTCCGACCAAGGTGCTGCGGCCCGGCGCTGAATGAGATTGGTGCTTTTAAACCAAATCTGTAAATGAATAGACTTGCATCTTATATAATGGCTTTCCCTTTGGGTGGGCCACTGGCCTGCTGAATCGCTTCTACGATCTTGACGCGGTGCAGTCGCGTGGTGACGCCCAGTTCTTCCAAGTCGCTGTGCTGTGCCTGCACAAGCAATTTGCCGTCAATGCCTTTGGCTCTCAACAATGCGCCATAGCGTTTCGCATCGTCTCCCAACGGCAGCGCCGCCATGAACTCCTCAACCTCCCCCACTGTCATTGCCTCGATCGGTATCGACATGGTCGCTGGCGCTGTATGAGGTCGTGAAATTTGAGACCAGCGCTGGGGTGATGATGAGGCAAGACGATGTGGACTCGCGAGCATCTGTAATTTGCGTTCCGTGAGGCCCGCCGCCGCCTGCAGCTTGGCGTACGTTGCAAACGCCTCGACCAATTCGTGGCGACGCAGTTCGTCGGCTTTCCGCGCCGCACCAAAGCTCTCGCTCTCACTGAAATGTATCGGCTCCTCGGTCGCCGCCCGCGGACTCTTTCCCTTCTTCGTCTGCTGGTGTTGAAGGGCGGTGGTATACTCTTTGGCTCGGACCATACGGCGCTTGTCCATGCGCAGCACCGCGACCTTGCGCTGGAGCTCGTTGCGGCGGTGAAAGAAGTCGCCGGTACGGAGCTGGAGGTCGTGGGTCAGCGCCGCCACACGCGTCTGCAGCTGCCGCTTCTTGTCTGGGACGAGCAAGAGGTCGGTCTGCAGTCGCCGCTGGACGACAGCGAGCTCTTCGCGCATGGCGCCGAGTTCGTGTTCGTGCTGGAACACGAGCTCTTTGGCGAGCTCAACGTCCAACGCCAGGGCCTCGCGTGGATCACACGGGTCGGCCGCGCCAAGGCTCGGGGCACTGGCCGACCCCGTGAGCGTGAGCGTCACGGGCCGGTGGCTCCAGTGGAGCCGTGCTGGTGGCATCCCCACTTCCTCAGGAGTTGAGGATTCGCTTTTTTTAAGTGCGTCTTCTTCTTGGAGCAGTAGTCGACTCGCGTAGAAGAGACGCTTCATGTCGACTGTGCCGCTGCCCATGCCATACTCCAGGCGACACGCTGCCTCGGGAGACGCTTCCCGTAGAGCCGCGTGGTCCAAATGGAGTGGACTTAAGAACGGATTCCGCTGGAGCCGGAGGGTATGGAACGCTGGGAGCTGTGCGACCGTCGCCGTGTGGAGCGTGAGAAACGCCGTGTCGCCCAACATTTTCGCGAGGTAGTTGAGGCGGCGCCACTGGAAGACCGCGTGGTCGCGATGCCGATGTTTCCACTGGTCGATGCGCTCGACGATCTCGACGCTCACGCTGCGGAGCTGGTCCAGTAGACTCTGCACGACCATGGGGGCGGCTGCGAGCGTGGCCGACGCGGTCATAGAACGCTGGGTCGTGGAAGCGTGGGAGTGCGTCGTGAGCAGCTGCGTGAGGGCCTCGAGACAGCCCTCGCGCTCGACAATCTTGCGCACAATCCCGAGGTCCTCCAGCGACGTCGCCGTACGCTCATGGGCAAACAGCGCGGTCGTCGTTGAAGACGCCGACGCGAGCGTGGCCAGCATGGCGACGGAAGAAGACGGGGAGGAGCGAATGGCTATTATGTCAAAGAGAATAAATAATTAGCAAAGCTCATACAAACAGCCCTCGTTGGATAATAAAGCCAAGGATATTCATAGCATGCATGCACTACCATAATAAAAAATTTGAGTTCCACCACCTCAAGCGGCGGTGGTATGATCGATGGCGACCACCGTCGGTGGTGGCGGCAACGGCGATGCGCCGTAGTACGGCGTCGGGTACCGCGGCGGCGGCGCATGGTGGGCGTACGGATTATGGCCAAGCGAATGCGGGTGCGGCGGAGGATGCGTCGGGTAGTACTGCTGGCTAAAGCTGCGCTGGCGATACATGGGTGGCGGCCCGTGGCCGTGCCCGTGGCCGTACGTCGCCGCGCTGCGCGCACTCGTGGGCGTCATCGACCGGCCGCCGTAATAGTCGGGCGACGATGCGGGCTGCGTCTGGTACTCCTCAAAGCACGCGTCGCACACGCGCTGCGGCTCGTCGTCAAAGCCCATTCCCAATAGCGTGACGCGGCGACTTGAGTGTTCGTGGCAGAACGAGTGGCCGCACATGCGGCAGTGGTGGCGCCGCGTAAAGAGCGTGAACGCTTCGTTGCACTCGTGGCAGTGCGTGTTGCGCGACCACTTGACGACACGCGGCGGCGCAAACGGATACGACGGATGCCGCGTCGCGACGCCGCCGCCCATGTGGAACGACACTTCGGACGCCGGCGTCGGCGGGGTCATGGCGCCGTTCATGTGATGGTATCCATACACCCCACTGCCACCGACGTGTGGATCAGAATTTGTGCGAGACGGGGAGGGCAGACGAGGGTAGCGGTCGGTCTCGGCGTCTTCGTGGAGCGGTCCATCAAACGGTGGGTGGCCGCTCGAGCCGTTCGATGTCACAGTCGACGACCGCGTCGGCTGGGAACTCGCAAACGACATGGTGTGGGCGTCATGGCGGGCTTGCATCGCGGCGGCCGCGGCTTCTTCTTCGCTCTTGTACGCCATCGAGTGCCGCAGCACATCCATTTGCTGCTGGATGCTCCAAATGAGGTTCTCGACCCCCGCATTAGTACTGGAGCCGCCCGACGGCGGGTTCTCGTACCCATTGTCCGAGTACGCGCCGTTGCTGCCGTCGGAATTCGCAAACGAGTAGCGCCTCCGTCCCGTGTCCCAGCCGTGGCCACGGGCGAGCGGGGGATACCGATCGTCGTACCCGGCCATGGGTGGCCGCCCCACGAGCCGCTCGAGCTGGCGGCATTTGGCATCGAGTTCTTCGATGCGGCGCGTGAGCTTGGAGACGTGGTCGGCTTCGCGTCCGTGCATCACGCTCCGTGCGCGTCGCGGCAGTGGAAGTGACCGCGGCTCTTCCGTGCCTCCATTTTCCCCATTTGCAGGGGCGAGTTCATCGTCAGCTTCCGAGACGCCGTCCGACTTGTCAACCGACAACGTCCGCCGTGTGCGGTAGCGGCGCGTCGCGGCCGCAGCATGGGCGACGTCCATCGACGACACGCGCGCGCGACCGCCGCGGGGCTTGCGCTCCGACGGGACGCGCGTCTTTTGCTCGCCCAGCATCTTTTGCAGTCGCTCGATCTCTTGTCGCAACGCGTGATCCTCGGTCTGTTCGCGTTCCAGCTCGTCCGACGACTCTCGATCGCGACGCAAGGACGATGGCTGGCGCGCGAGCTTTTCGTCTATTTTTCCACTGCGTGCCTTCGCGCGTCGATGGTCCTCGTCGATTTTTTCCTTGTCTGATCCGCCCTGCCGACTGCCACCAGAATACCGGTCCGTGGACTCGTCCTCGGTCCCTTCCGAGCTCGACCGCATGCGGCGCGACGACTGGTGTTTAAAGAGTGGAGGCTCAGGCACTTCTTTAGGTGAGACGACGTCCTCTTCTACCTGAGTCTTGGCGATCAAATAGCCCCGTTGAAAATGCGCAAACGTCCGACGCAGACGGTACGTCAAGATCATCGCATCCTCTTGATGCTTCTTCACGAGCGCGTGTCGCAGGCAGCGCTGGATGCGACTCGCCGCCACGCGTCGGCGCAGCGCCTTTAGCCGCGTGACAAACTGGATCGCTTGGTAGCGTCGCACCTGCGTCTGGATCGACAATGCGGCTTGGCGCATGCGCAGAAACTGTTTGCGGTGGTGATAGCCCACAGTAATCCGCTGCAGCGTGCGCACGGCGTGGTCGCGCACACGCAGCCGCAGTCGGATAAAGTCGTTGTACGCCGTGGTCTTGCAAAACACAATGCTCCGCCCCAGCTGCACGCCGTAGCCCCGGACGGCATCATTGAATTTCGCATTGTCGACCTTGAGCAGCGTCTTCACAGGCGGTCCCACAGTCCATTTCTTCTCCGTGTTGACTTCATCCAACAGCAATGCCAGCAGTGCTTTGCAAGTCTCGGCGCGATCCATCTCGGGTCGTAGCTGACTAGACTTGGCGAGTCGATACCGGTAGCACGAAAACATATCAGCAAAGGTTTCGTGGGTCAAACGGGCCGAGTACCCGGCCCGTGCGATACGCAACGCCTCGAGCACGCCAACTGAACGGAGCTGCTCGACCATACGATGGCGATCAAACGCACCCGGTTTTTTGTCTTCGTTCGGCTTGAGACACCGAATGTAGTGGGCTTCAGTGTGACCAATCTCATCGATCAGCGTATCGAGCTGGCCGCGAAACTGAAACGACACACTGGGGGCCCGCAGTAGCGACGTGCGACTGCGCGACCGCGCGCGGCCGCGACCGCCACTGTCTGGGGCGTCTTCAATGGTCTCACCGTCGCCAATCATCGCGACAATCTCATTGTCGGACGTTGTCAGGACTTGGCACGCATCGGTCGGTAAGGCGTCTTGGTTCTTTTCAAGGAACTGGTCGATCCCATAGCGCACTCGACCGGCAAAGTGCTTGATCACAAACTCGTGGTTCACGCGGTCCATTTTCGACGCCGTGAACGGCGCGTCATTTGTTTTCACGGGCGGTTTCTCTTCGTCCTTGTCGGTGAGGTTCGAGCTGGAGCCTTGGTGGAGGTATCGACCAAACGACGTCACCAGCAATGGCAACGTGTACTTTTGCGAGAGCTGCGGCTGCAAGGCAGTCTCGGTGACCTCGGCGGCGCCACCGTGGTAGCGATAGTATTTCGTGGTCAGTGCGTGGTTGGAGCCTTTGGGGATGAGGCACTCTTGGTCCAGCAGCGAGAAGAGCCCGTTGGCTTTGTCGTCAAAGAGCGCCAAGCACGCGGCGTTGCTCGGGTGCCCAATTGACCGCCAGTCGATCCCTTCCGACACGTACATGTCTTGTTCCTTAACAAACACAAACTCGTTAAACTGTGCTTGGAGCCGCTCATTCGCATAGTTGATACAGAGCTGTTCGAAGCCGTTGGTCTCGAGGCTCTCAAACCCAAAGATATCGAGGATGCCAATGGTCTTGATCTCGTGCTGTTCATGGGGCGCCAAGCACTCGCGGTAGTTGATCCCATCGCTGAGGCGGCTCACGAGCCACGTGAAGAGGCGGCCGTAAATCGCTTTCGCAAACGACCGACTCGCGTCTTTGGATTGCTCGGCGTTGAGCTTGAGCGTCACGACGTCGTTGCCGGCCGTGATCTCGCGTGTGAGCAAGAGCGACTCGAGCTTGTCGACGCCGACGCCCAGTAGCGACGCACACTTTTCCAGATGGGCCATGCTCATTTCGCTGACGGTCGCCGCTTCCTCGGGGCCACCCCCACTCGCACTGTTGGTCTGGGAACCACCCATGGTGAAATTGACATTGCCGAGGTGTAGAAGTGCCGCCAAAATCCGAAAAATTTGTTCGCGCTCGGCGGCGTCGACGCCCGTGTCGTCAAACGCCTGGACCGTTTGCTGGAACCGCTTGGCGTAAAGTGCCGTAAGGGGACTTCGGCGCTTGGCCTGCATCGCCTTGTTGCCACCGCTAAAGCCATAGGCATTGAGCAGTTCGTACTTGTGGCCGCGCTCTAAGCCGAGAGTTGCGAGCAATGCGGCGTCACCGCCTTCCAGGAGTTCGTAAAACACGTGGAAATTCCGTTCTTGCGGCGACTGGTGAATGAGCCGCACTTTTTCCAGTAAATACGAAGCGATCTCGGCTCCGACAATGTGGTTTTGGGCGTCGAATTGGATCTTGATGAACTTGCCAAAGCGACTGCTGTTGTCGTTGCGGATGGTCTGGGCGTTACCAAACGACTCGAGGATCGGATTGGTCTGGAGGATGCGGAGGCCGATCTCTTGAATGTCGCCGGCTGCCGCAACGTCCTCGTCCTCCTCCTCTTCTAGGTCATTGGAGGGTATAGTCGGTGGACTCACGAGCCCGTCGTCTGCCGCAGCCGCGGCCGCCGAGGACACGTCGTGGCCTACCGACGTCAGAAACTTCATGAGGAACTTGGTCGACTCGGTCTTACCAGACCCGCTCTCGCCACTCACGAGAATCGCTTGGTTCTTGGCTTCGCGCTCGAGCAGACCGCTAAACGCTTTGCCGGCGATCGCAAACACATGGGGCAGCGGTGGTGCGGCGGTCTCGTCGCGGAGGTCGCTCTTGCGGACGCCGGCGACCATGGCGTTTTTGTACTCAAGGATGACGTGGTCGCCATAGAGCGGAATGTCTTTAAAGGGGTTCACGGCCAGCAAAATGTCGCCAATCGATGTGTAGATGCGGTCGAGACGAAAGCGCTCGCTGAGCGCGTGGAGCAACGCCGGCTCGTGGAGGTATTCGAGGTTGATTAGGCAAGCGAGCGACCCAAAGTCGCGCCGTTTGTTGCGCAGAAAGAGCTGGTTGGCGTCGGCGCCGTCGCCCAAATACCGCCGCGTCACGATCTCGTGGGACTCGCTGAGCTTGACTTTGACGGCGCCGGTCGAGGCCATGTCCTGGCAGTCGAGCACGACGCCAGCGGCCCAAACGCTTGCGTCGCTCTTGACCCAGACGTCGGTACCCACGTCCATGATGAAGGATACGGAAAACGGGAAATCTGGGGATATGTAGGATTGGAGGGGATGGTGTTTGTTGGCAAGTGTCGGTCGTGTAGTAGTGTAGGCGTGCCGACCCGATCCGAACGCCGACTCCCTAACTTGCTAACAAATACGAGTGTGGAGTGATCGCTGCTGAAGAACAAGCAAACGAGGAAAATGAAACGTCAGTCACTTGGGAACTCAACGCAGAAAAAGAGAAATAACGGCGGTGGACGCCGCGTCGCGTCGCGTCGGTGGACACTGCGGACAAACAGGCGTCGAAAGACCAGTACGTACCGATGCTGTTCGCTAGTATTTCGCGACTGGCAAAGCACAAGCGGTGTCACGCTTTGACACTGGGTGAACTGAACTGGCGAGCGGCGCGGCGCGGGGCGGCAGTCAGCGCGCAAAGTGGAAACAGGAGGAGGAGGATGGGTGCGTCCACGATACGAGGGAGGCCGCAAGGCTTCAAAATGGCGTCGAGTGCCGGCCGTCGACCGACGGTTGACCGACGGCGGGAGAAGCGAAGGCAGAAGAGAAACATTCGAGGACACAAAAAAGGGGGAGCTGCTCGAAGGACGACGACACAGTCACAGAATCAGGCCGAAAAGGTACACGGTACCAGCGATATGACGTGGCCGCTCTCTTAAAACCGTCCCAAAGCACGTCCTCGAGGCTCGAAATGTGCGGATTGCACATTTTACGACGGCATAGGCCAGGAATAAGATACTGTACCTGTCACAAAAGCACAGACGGTTCTAGCAGAACAGAAACACAGTTCTGCAGGCTGGCAATGGCTGCACATCCTCCCGACAAATTTCTCTCCACGCACTTGCCTTGCCTCGAATCCATCCAACCTGTCTAGTTGAGATTCTACCCACTGGAACGTACACTGACTGAGACATTGGCTGGTGTCACGTCGCATCTCTCTATGCACTGGGGGTAGATTCGCCGGGAGAAATGGGTGAATTGGAAAACTGTCAAGTGCCGAGGGCCAGTGTAGAACAGTCTTCACTGGCCATGCTCTTTGAAAGCTAAAACGGGTTCAAAGTACAAAATGTGCCTTTTGAAGCGTAACCGCATCCAATCTAATCGTACCCCTCCTGCCAACAGTAACCCACGAATTTGTAACACCTGTCAAAAGGGAGAGTGATGGTGTGTACCTCTCTTTTGGTGGTCACATTTGAGGAATGTGTGTCGCCAACGGAAACACTTGGGTTCGAAGCCAATTGACCACCACTCCCGTCTTGGATTGCTCGCATCAGCAGCAATCATCACCTCTTCAGCTTGCTGGGTTATTCAGGTTTTTGGGTGACACCAAAGTAGCCGTCTGGTCCCCTGGCCCACAATTCGGCGGAGATCCGAATTGGCACGATGCTGATGAACATGCGCGTGACACGACTGGCGCTGCAGACGCTCGCCCGGCAGCAGCCGACGGCGCATCGCTTCATCCATAGCTCCCGTGCGATGCTTGCGCCATATGATGAATCCATGTCACGTCTGCGCGAAACGCCCATTAACATCGTACGCTTCTTATACCCTCGTTCTGGTAGAGTGATTTCTCAGGGCTGACACGTGCATGTGGATCTGGACTGTAGGGCGTACTCATTGTGCCACAGCAGCGCGCGTGGGTGGTCGAGCGCTTTGGCAAGTTCCACACCATTCTTCCACCGGGTCTGCATTTCCTCATTCCTGTCGTCGACAAAATTGCATACGTGCACTCACTGAAAGAAGAGGCCATCAAGATCCCGGGCCAGTCGGCGATCACCAGGGACAACGTGACGATCAACATTGACGGCGTGCTCTACGTCAAGATCATGGACCCGTACAACGCCAGCTACGGCGTTGAGGACCCGCTCTACGCCGTCACGCAGCTCGCGCAGACCACGATGCGGTCCGAATTGGGCAAGATCACGCTCGACAAGACGTTTGAGGAACGCGAGTCACTCAATAAAAACATTGTCGAATCGATTAACCAGGCGTCCGAGGCCTGGGGCATCAAGTGCTTACGTTACGAGATCCGCGACATTGCGCCACCCAAGAGCGTCAAGGCGGCCATGGACATGCAGGCCGAGGCCGAGCGAAAGAAGCGCGCCGAGATCTTGGATTCGGAGGGTGAACGTCAGGTGCGTCACATCGTGCTGCATATCGAGTGTGTTTTACATTGGTCTCTGATTTATTTCCCCATTGCGACTGCGGTAGGCGTACATTAACGTTGCAGAAGGTAAGAAACGCGCGGCCGTGCTAGAAGCAGAAGGTAATGCTGCTGCGATCCTTGCGCGTGCGACGGCATCGGCCGATGCGATCAACCGCCTCTCCAAAGCGATCGGCGGCACTGGTGGTAAAGACGCAGTCGCGCTGCAGATTGCCGAAAAGTACGTCGATGCGTTTGGCAAGCTCGCCAAGGAGAGCACAACTGTGCTGCTGCCGTCCAACACGAATGACCCGTCGTCCATGGTGGCGTCGGCGCTGTCGATCTACGCCAACATCCAGAAAAAGAATGCGCAGGTGGCGCTGACGACTGCCGAAGAGAACGCGGCCAGTGCGAACCGCGCGGAGGAATACACGCTCGACACGTTGGACGACATGGCCAGTCGCTCCGAGCGTTAGTGCAGAGGTGCCTGATGCGATGTAGGACCTACAATGCAGTGTAGCTGTCTGGTCAATCATGCAGTCACTATGAAGCAGTGTTTGGTTTGGTCATTAAAATATGAGATGAGATGAGATCGTGGTGATAATCGATTGCTCCCAGTTGGAAGTTGCTGCTCCGTGAGTGATTGTCGTACTGAAATCATCAGTGTCGCAGGACTCGACTTACAAAACCCGAGTCAAGATCACTATCGAGCACAATGAAAGCACGTTTACCGACAGTATGCTTCTGACGAGGTCGAGGTGCAATCATCTCATTCGCCATTTTACTGACATATATTCAGGCCAATTGGTTCATCTACAGATCAACGGATCAGATTTGAGCACATTACCCCGTCGGAGTGACCTCTCTCTCCTCTCATCTTGGCGTGTTCATTCCATTCCTGCGGTGAATGCAGACGTGCGTCCTTACACTTGGTGGTGGTCGGCTCTTTTTGCAGTTGCTGCTATTGCACTGTCTCTCGCACTGCGTCGAGACCACGCGCTGCACCATGCAAAATGAAGAAGTGATGGTCGGCATCTGCGGTGGTGTCGGCCCTGCGGCTGGGCTGCTGCTCCACCAGATTATCCTCGAGAACACGGACGCCGACGGCACGGACCAGGGCCACCTCAACGTCTGCCATTTTTCACGATCCCAGGACATGACGGATCGGACCGAGTACCTCCAGTACGCCGCCGACCCTCTGCATGGCAAGCCGGGGCAAGACCCAGTCGAGAACCCCGCGCTCGGCATGGCGCGGACATTCGCCATGATGCGGGCGGCAGCGGCAGTGGCGCAGGGCAAGGCACGACTCGTTGTGGGTGTGCCGTGCAACACATTTCACGCCAAGCCGATCTGGGACGAATTCCTCCGACTGACAGCGGACGCAACCAATGACCACAGCTCGATTGTGTATGTGCACATGCTAGAGGAATCGGTGCGGTTCATCCAGCACTATGCGCCGACCTGCACGCGCATTGGGCTGCTGGCAACCACAGGCACGCGCGAGTCGCGCGTCTACCACGACCTCATGGAGCCGCTTGGGTACACCCTCATTGAAGTGCCGCTCGCGCTCCAGCACGAACTCCACGAATCGATCTACAACACCACGTGGGGCATCAAGAGCACCGCGCCGGCGGTGAACCCCCGCTGCGTCACCAATTTCCATCGGTACGCGCGGCTGCTGCGCGCGTCTGGTGCCGAGGTCATCGTCATGGGCTGCACCGAGATCCCGTTTGCATTCACCGGGAAAACGACGGTCGCGGGCGCTTTACTGATCGACCCTATGGTCGCACTTGCACGTGCGCTAATCCGAGAAGCCGATCCGTCCCGACTCACGAGGCTCGATGTCGACACGGCATGGCCACGCCAGGCGTCCAAGCTCGCAAACATCACAGCAACGCCGTGTGCAAATAGCAGTCGTAGTCGCAGTCGCAGGCGGACAATGCGGTGTCGACAACCTGCATGAATAGATTATTAAGTAGCGACAAAGAATCACCTGTAATGTATTCCTTTCGAGAGGATCACATGAACGACGACTGAAACTGGTTCAGGAATGCAGTCGCTTGGACAGCGGCCTCGTTGTCGTGCTGTGGATCGCGGGCAGCTTCACCGGAAACTGACTGCTGTGCATGGGTTTGTCCTTGCGTATTCTGCTGCTGCTGCTTGAGTTTTTCCACTCGCAACTGCTTACGACGCTGCTTGTCCGTCACGGCGGAAACGCTCGATTGTTTGGCGCGCTCTACGCCGGCGTGGACTTGCTCGAGGTAAGCTTTCTCCTCCGACTTAAGCGTTTTCTCCCACTGCGAGACAACAAAGCTGCCGCCATCACGGCGCGACCGCTCCGCCCCCTCTTCAGTGGTTCGATCGTCGCGGCGTTTGTCCTCAAAGAACAGCGACTCGGCCGTTGCCTCCACTTCGCGACGCGTCGCCTCCACATGCTCGCTGCTGTTCTTCTCTACTACGCGCGTGCGACCAAACTCGTCCACGATCTCTACGGTCGCGCTGCCGTCATCGTACTCTTCGTCTGCGACCATGGACTGTAAGTCACTAGCTTTTCGTTTCCCCTCAAAATCCACAAGACACTCTTTCGCTGCGGCCGCTGGCACTGCGTCGCGCTTGCCCTGCATCATCTGATCATACAGTTTGGCTTTGCGCGCCAGCATATCGCGTGACTTTTGCTGTAGGGCCGCGTCGTCGTCGGAATTATTGACGTCTAATTCGCGTTGCTCGTAGTCGCGCCGCCGACGTTCGTCGACCCCGCGGTTGCTGTCTTTCTCCTTCTCACGTGTGATGCGACTGCGCTTTTGTGCCTTGAGACGTGCGTACACGTTCTTACCCATAGCGTCGCCTCCGCCCTGTCCATCGCCCTGTTCGTCGCCGTCGCGATCAGACCGCTTGTAGCGTCGTGAGCTAGTGCCGTTCGCATGGTCGTCGCCGGCTTCTTCGTGGAGCCGCCGCTTGCGCTCCTTGCGCTCCTGGTCCTTCTGAAAGACGACGGCCTTGAGATCCAGAA
Organism: Pythium vanterpoolii; assembly: GCA_023334535.1. Taxonomy (NCBI): domain Eukaryota; phylum Oomycota; class Peronosporomycetes; order Pythiales; family Pythiaceae; genus Pythium; species Pythium vanterpoolii. The sequence goes on along the minus strand of JAADVD010000211.1, from coordinate 8,754 downwards.
TCGACTTGGGGTCAACTTTGATCTCCTTGGCCTTGGACGGCAACAGCGCCGACTCGGTCAAGAACCCTAGGGACATTATTGCTGCTTTCACATTGTGAGGATGCCGTAAGGAGACCTTGTCCCTTACATTAACTTTTGGTAAGGGATTATATCCCTATTTTCTCCTGATTTAGGGATATGGGTACATCACATCCACGAATGGGTGTTTCGTTTCGACACAATGTCTTCAAGCAGCTGCATGCGAGCTTGGTTTTGCGCTTCGCGTGGTTCGCATCGAATTGTTAATACCGTCGTTCGCCTAGCGCCATCCACAGCTATGCTCAACTGCCTACGCGCGCGCGTTGGGCTTGGACGCGTCGTCCCGAATGCCCCTTCCTCCGCCGACCTCCCGGCCTCGCGCTCCGCCTCGAAATCGCAACAGAAAAATGGGATGGGTGCGTCCGTCCGCGGCTTGCGGCGCGTGTCGTCCTTCAAATCGATCAGCACGTTGCTTCTCATGGCCGGCCGACAGGACACGTCAATCAATGTGCTGCGGACGTCGCTGCTCGAGATGCACGAGCGCGTGCAGTTCAAGTGGGTGCTCCATCCGCTGTCGGTCTGGAAAACGCTGTGGGATCTCATGAGCGCGCTGGTCGTAATTTTCTACTCGTGGATGATCCCGTTTATGCTCTGTTTTGACTGGTACGTGCTCCCGTACGATATGAAAAATTTTCTCAAGGTCCTCGACGTCTGGGGCTTTCTCGACATTGCTCTGCGGTTCCGCACGGGCATTATCGAGTACGGCGCGATCCGCATGAACCCGATCGACATTCGCAAAGCCTATATGCACTCGATCTGGTTTCCTATTGATATTGCCTCGACCTTTCCGTTCGAGTATTTCTTACCGGACCCGACCAACGCCGGTACGCGCAAGACGATCAAAATGATTAAGTACATCAAGCTGCCGCGGCTCTTACGGATCGGTCGGTTCTTCAAGGTCGTGCGCAAGTACAAGCGCTACAGCAGCATGGTCATCTCGCTCAATGTCCTGCTCTTTGCCGCCCACGTCGCTGGTTGTATCTGGGTCGCCTTACTCAGTCCGTGCGAAGGCGATGAGTTAATGGCAGAAGAGCGATGCCGACGAGGCGGCGAAATGAAGATGTACTGGATTGCCTTCCACCACGGCATCGTCTCGCTACTCGGGATCTCGGCCAACCACATCGAGTCGGCCGAACAACTGCTCAGCGGTGCCTACCACAAATCGAGCCACGCCGTGAACGCCGAGGTCTACGTATGGGGCAGCGTCGTCTCGGTGCTCGGCGCGATCATCACGGCATCGCTCTACGGCACCATCATCAATTTAGTCCAGAGCTGGAACCGCGCCGAAAACGCCTTCCGCAAGAAAATGGACCAAATCTCCCATGAAATGGACGCGCTGTCGCTGCCCAAGCAGCTCCGTGTACGTAATTGTGGTGGTCTGCTTCAGGGTATCTCCCAACTGACGTGCGTGTGGGATATGGAATCTAGGCACGCGTGACTGCCTACTACGACTACCTCTGGTTAAATGTAAGACCTGCCCTGGCCGCCATGCTTGTATGGACATGTTCCTGATGTGTCTTGGTAGAATCGCACGTTTTCCGACGAGCTCAACTTGCTCAAGGACGAAGGTATGTCGCTGTCGCTGCGCCAGCAGATTGCAATCTACCTGTTCAAAGACCACTTGCAGAAAGTGCCATTTTTTCAGCTGGCGTCCGACGCTGTGCTCGGCATGATTTGCATGCAGCTCCACCAAGTGATTTTCATGCCGGACGACTATATTATCCGCGAAGGCGACATTGGCCGCGAGCTTTTCTTGATCATCAAAGGCATTATCCAAGTCATGCCGCTGCAAAGCGCAGCACCGACCGACGCCAAGAAGATTCTGTTGGGGGAAGGTGATTTCTTTGGTGAAATCGCCGTGGTCATGGAGGTCGAGCGAACACGGAGCGTCCGATCCGAGTGTGTCTCGGAACTCTGTTTGCTGTCGCGCGACGGCTTTGACAAGATCCTCGCCGAGTTTCCCGAGTTTGCGACCGCGATGAAGCGACTGATCATCAAACGTGTGAGTGAGATGTGGAGATCTGAAGGCAAAGACGCCAATAGCATTGAGAAAATGACGCTGCTCGCCGACTATCAAATGAAAAAGAAAATTGCGACGTATAACCACGTCCGCAAACTGCGGAGCACGGCCAAGGTTATCCAAACGATCACGCCGCGGCTGTCTAAAGTCGTGAAAAGTCCGGTCACGGCAGAAGTGCTCGGGATGGACGAGACCGAGCTGGCCGATTTGCAGCGCAAGGCATTATCAGGCGACGCGACGCCGAGGACCAACTCCCTGGAAGAGGCAACGGCGCAGCTCGAGGTGATTTGCGAGGGTGAACAAGACTCGGACGAAGCAGAAGGGTCAAGACCTTCCACCGGCGATCGCATTCCCCTCCGCGTCCGACCCGGGCCTCGCACAGAGCACGAGATTTCCAATACGGGATCACGAACGCCCCGATCACCGCGTCAAGGTTTGGGATACCAAGACTACGGCTCAGCTGACGGCTTGGACGTCGCCAACGATCGATCCGGTCGAATTGGACAGATTGACACTCGGTTGATCTCGTTGGAGCAGAAACTCGACAACCACATGCGGCAAGTGGACACCAAAGTCGGTCAGATCTTGGACGCACTGGGGTTACTGCTGAGTCGCCCGCCGGATCGAAGCGGGCATACACGACCATCATCAATGAAACGTGAAGTGCCCGTGATTCCACAGACAGTTCACAACATCCCAGGTCATGCACACGGCGCGCCGATAACACTGCCACCGGTCGATCACGCAGACACAAGTATACAATAGTAAATAGCACTTTCACGCGCGCCGTAAGCAATGCTGAGTATTCGAGTACTAGGGAGCGTAGTTCTCGATAAACGTGAGCGACCAACACGCATTCTTAGAACCTTCACATCACGTCCTCAGCATATCCTTCAAGCAAACCATTGCCGAGTTACGTCCACAAGCTCCCATGACGCCTCCTCCGGGATGGGAACCCGCCGAACTCATATAAAGGCCTTTGATCGGAGTGCGGTAGTCCGAGTAGCCAGGAATCGGGCGCATCCAAAAGAGCTTTACACCACGTCATTCGAGATGTTATAAAGGGGAAACAGGGAGGAGACATTATGAAAATACCCACCTGATCGAGCCCCATTGCTCCATGAAAAATGTTTCCCCTGGGAAGCGAAAAGACACGCTCCAAATCTGGTGGCTGTTGAATAGTTTAGATGAGTCGTGAGGAGTGCGTCAATGTTTGAATGCGCCACGCACCGTAAGCATGTCGTATCCGATGATCGAGCTCTTGAACCCCGGAGCATATTCCTCAATTACAGAAAACACCTGATCCGCGAATCTCTCCTTCTTGCCCGGCGTATCCCAGCCGCCGTCCTGTTACACACAAGTGTGAGCTGCAATCACGTCGAACGAGTGCTTTCAATGCGCACCTTCGGAAGATATGGAGTATACTGGACAAAAAGAAGAGCGACGTGGTTCCCTGAAACAGACGAGTTAGAGCTGCCATTTACCTTCACGCGACCTGCTCCTCGTTTTTACCTGGTGGGGCAATCGACGAATCGAGTGAAGTCGGAATGTTCATTTCAATGACTGGGCGACGAGAGGCGAAGCCATGCTGAACATCGAGAAAAGCGTCTTCGATCTAGAATATTTGTGTAACAGAAGAACAGATGAGGAGGACTGGCATCAGAAATGCGGGCAATACAACCACGGACCTGTTGAACCGTATCTTCAAAATGGGTCGTGCCTTGGTGATGTCGCATCGGCGTCTGACCGTCACCAGTGTTTGGGAGGCACGTGAAGCTTGGCAAGCGATTTAAAGCCACGTTGATCTGTTGTCGACTACTTCAGCAAGCGGAAAAATCTTGCACGCAAAGACAGCATATTCCTCACCTTTGTAGATGCTGACTCGCAGTTCCAGTTCTTCCTGAAGTGAGTGACTACACGCTCTGGCAGTTCTTTCGCTTCAATCAAATCCAGCATTGTGATTAGCGGATTTGTGTTGGCGAGTACGTGTGTAGCTTCGATCGCTTCGCCGCTCTCCAGCGTCACGCCTTGCACTCGACCGTCGTGGATATCGATGGACTTGACTGGCGCGTCAGTGACGATATTGGCACCATATTCAACGGCTGCACTCTCGATTGCCTTTGATACAGCCCCCATTCCGCCTTTGACATGCCCCCACGTGCCTTTCACACCATTCACCTCTCCCATGACGTGATGAAACAAAATGTACGCTGATCCCGGTGTAGAAGGAGACACCTACAGCACACGAATATATTAGTCGATTTTTTTAATGTTGACAGCATGTATACATCGCACCTTAGCGCCGATGATAGCATCGGTGGCGAGAGTTGCCTTTAAAATGTCGGATTCAAACCACTTGTCTAGAATCTTTGTCGCCGGCGCGGTCATAAACTCCAGAAACGTCGTCAGTTCTTTTCCAAGTTTGCCAGAGCGGTAGCCGAGCTTGAGCATCGATTGAATTGCATCCACTCGCCGACTAATGGGAGAGTCGGAGTTGAAAACGACTCGGACATCCGGCGGCAGCTGGAATCAACAGAAGCGTCAACAATTACCTCTTGCATACGCCCAGACAGTATCAAGTTCTTTCAAGAAGCACCTCGTCGATCATGGGAACGAAGAAGTCGACCATAGTCTGCTCAGAATCGAGCATATATATCAATATCCGTAGATCGCCTTAGCTCTGCCATCTCAGCGACTGCATTTTTCTTACCGCAAGCATTTCCTCGTACTTCGGGTACTGCTCCGCGTCGGCAGTACTGAACTGAGCTTCATATACGCAGATCAGTCAGTTCAGGTAGCAGAGCAAATAGTAGAGTGTGGTGTCCTCACCAATGCTTCTCTGATTCTCCGCCATGTCTTGCCCGAGAATAAGGCTTCGTCCATCCAATGTTGGCGTAAACGATGCCGGATCGCGAGGGTACACTAACAGAGATACCAGTTCAGTGGGTGAATGGGTTTTACCTCGCACTATTCCCTTACAACTATTTACTCACCAAGTAATCCATGGCGATGCAGATCCAAGTCCTTGATAATTTGCGGACGAAATAGCGAGAAGACGTAGGACGCGCGGGAGAACTTGAACCCAGGGATGATCTCTTCGGTCACGGCCGCTCCGCCAACGATGTGGCGCTTCTCCAGTACGCAAACTTTCTTTCCTGCCTACGCCATCATATAGAGACATAATGTGTTATGACGCTCAGCTCTCTGTACGGTGTGTCCCGATTTACCTTGGCGAGGTACGCAGCCGCGACGAGTCCGTTGTGGCCACCGCCCACGACCACCGCATCCCTATTCCACGCAGCAAAGCGCGTCAGTTCCACCACGATCCGATCTACTATGACGTTGTGAGATAGACTAACCACTTGCGCTGGAGCGCGCGCCTCACCGTCCTGAATTGCATTGGCTCGGTCGATCTCGCGCTGCTTGTCGCTTTCAATTTGCTTGTCAAGTTCAACATTCCATGATATCCACGGGCCGGCCCACCACGGGTTGGAAAGACGTTGAACCCGTTGAAGTACATGCAATTCACTCAGAGTGATGGTCCCGGCAACCTGCTAATGTTAAGCCGAGCCAAAGAGTAGACAACGCCAACATGGTATGGGAAGCGCAAGTAGTGATGAAAGGAAGCAGCATGCGCTCGAGGCCAAGAAACCCGACGCAACGCAAAGGAAGTACGCGTAAGGACGTGAAGGAGAGGCTATATGCACTGCGCCGTCGCTTTGTTGTGGTCGTCGACGACATGGGCATCGCCGTCAAAGTGCTCGGCGGATTCTCGCCGTGGTGGTCCACCGCAAGTCCACAGCGTGTTGTGGCAAAGAAACGGCTGATCAAGATCGTTGACAGCAATAGTCAAGCAATAATGTACGTTATGTAGGCTCGGGTGATGGTACTAGTCTGTGGTCTTGACTCCTATTGTCCCCTAGCGTCCGGCTTGCCGACGAGGACAAGGCACTCGATTTCGCTGCAGCGATCCGAGATGAATGGGGTATGAGCTAGTGTGGGAATCCACGAAAAGTGGGTAGTGAAGCTGACTTATCGGTGTTTCGTTGCGATAGGCATCGATCCGCTGATGCACACGGCACGCGTGGAAGAGGATGATTCTGTGGACCAACGAGAACTGGAGCAAATGGCAGCACTCTTCATGACAAGCTCCGAGTTCCGAGAACGAGTTCGGCAAATGCACAGTTGCTTAGGAGGCTTTGGAGCATGTGACTTTCACGTTCCAATGGCGTGACACCTCATTTCGTAGTATCACAACGGTAATTTCCAGTGCACATGATTTTGTTTTTGGCGTCTGCATGCATACTCAGACAGAAATAGACGACAAGGCTTCACGCGTCAAGCTAGGACTCGTTGTTGTTTTCGCCTTCGGTACAGTACTCGAGAAGGCGTGTCTTGACCGTCTCGAGAATAGAGAGCATTGCCTGAGATTCTTCGCGGTCTTGGCGGATAACCGCGACTTGAAGCATGACCGGCAAGTGCATGATGGCATCTTCTTCTTCGGCCGACGACGAATCGGCATAGTTCATGCGGTGGTAGTTCACGGCGGCATCTCGATACTTTTCGTACAGATCCAGACTCTCTGGATCGTCGAATCCATAACTTGATGCTGGACGGTGTTGCTCTGCGACACCACCACCAACGCCAGCGTTGACGGCCGCATTCTCTTCACACATAGCTTCGTGAGCCGCTCGAATCTGCTCTTCGCCAACACCATACGCAAGCGCCAAGATCAAGAACACAGAATATTTGCGCTTGAGGTGGTCGGCAAAGAAATTGAGCACGTCGGCAACGATCGGTAGCTCGCGATTGTCCAGTTTCTCGATTTCTCGTCGGCTATTTGCAATGAAGAGCTCGTGCACGCGGCTCACTTTCTCGTACACCAGAAGCGCCATCCGCTGACTCGTCACCTGATGCACAAGCTTCTGCATCGCGATGATACGACGCATCTCCGACTCGGCTTTCTCTTTGTCGCCAGAGAGGACCCGGTTGCACCAGATCTCGCTTTGATGGAGCGTCAGCTTCGAATCGTGACCCGGGGACACCCACGATTTCTTGCTTCCCGAGACTGGGCGACGACGACCAGGCGATGGTGCGTTGTTGGATTCTTCCTCGTGCTGCGTTGTGTGGGTCACCCAACGCGACGCAAAGTCTTTTCGCTTGCTTTGCAGAATCCGACGAATGGTTTTGGACCACAACTCAAACGTGCTTTGGCTGTGGGACGCAAACTCGATCACGCATCGCGCGGACGCCTCTGGATTATTCAGCAAAATGCCGTCAACGACACTACCCGAACCAACCACAAGGCTTTGCCGCAGCTCGTCGTTCAACCACTAGCCAGTTCCACAAGACCACCCCTCATCAGACGCTACGTGAGTGGATCCCAATTGAAAACCCACGTACTTGATCCAGTTCATCTGTCTCTAGCAGTTTACGACGGAATAGACGTGTACTGGAGCTGCCGTCTCCGTCGTCCGACGACGCAGCGCCGACTACGTCCACTTTCATCTCACCCAGCATCATAGACGGCGTCAAGTCGATGATCTATCTCGTCCATAGTGTTAGTACGTCGCTTTTTCATGTCGTGCGTACAGCAGCGACGAGTGTTCACCTTGTCTGGCGTGATGCCTTGCTCCCATTTCTCGCGGCTCTTGAAAAGAAGAATAAAGTCTTCTTGCAGCGAGACGAAGTACGGGACCCACTCGGTGAAGAAAAATATATTGCGTTCCAGAATGAGCACCGAGTCGTTCAGCGTTTGCTAAACGCATACACCAGATTAGACCACTGTGCGACAATGTCGTATGAGGATACCCACCACGGACCTTGTAGATGATGGCGGACTTGGCGCGGACCAGCGAGCGCGGCGACCACGGCGTTTCGGTGTTGACGACCTCATCGGCTACGATGGATGCATTGTTGCCGTCATGCTCAAGTCCTTCTTGTGCTCGTTTTGCTCCGTCCGAGAGGCCGTACAGGGACAGACTCTTTGTCAAGATGTGCGTGAGATCTGTGCGCGATCGCATCGCCTTGCCACCGTCGGACGCTGACGCAGCGCCGTTGCCCGTGCTCGCGCGGCGCTCAGTGGTCTCTGGTAGACCAGGGACTGTGATCTGATCGCACAGGGGCGAGGCGCTGCCGACGCTACTGCGTGTACCTTTGGTCATTGTCGCGAGTGCCCCAACCGACGCGACGCAATGTGACACGGTCGACGACGATTCACGCAGCTGATCATTGCACCGAACGGGCAGCTGACCCATGGGTTCTGGAAACGGGTTGGAACCCATGTAGAAACCCATTTGTGTGGCCGTTTCACCAGCGAGAACCTCTATCCCGCCGCCCAAATAAGGTCTTGCCATGAATAAGGAAGCGACCTTGAAATATTCGCCAGTTGGAACGTGTCTAAGTGTATGGCATGCTGCAGTTCGAGAATAGAAAATGACGGGAATCTTATAGCTGATTTTGGGTCTCAGGGAGTCTGTTGGTTACTTACAATTCTGGGTGTGTATCGTCGCATCTGAAATCCATGAATGTAAATAACCTACAGACTCCCTGAGACCCAAAATCAGCTATAGAATTCCCGTCATTTTCTATTCTCGAACTGCAGCATGCCATACACTTAGACACGTTCCAACTGGCGAATATTTCAAGGTCGCGTC